>JASSRZ010002066.1:0-39920 GCA_032164315.1 Malacoctenus gilli
CACACACACACACACACACACACACACACACACACACACACACACACACACACACACACACACACACAGAGTCTGTGCTCCTTCACTTTCTCAGCTGCTGCTACTCAGCGTCGCACAGTTTATTCCCGTCCTTTTATGAGAGCAGCGTTTGTGTGTAATTGGAGGCGTTTGAGGAGGGAGTGTTTGCTCGGTTGTTACGTAACCATCCACAAGAAAAACAAATGCTTCTGTTAAAATTCCTCATTTTTTGGAATCACGGCGGCGCCCGCCAAAGATCGACAGATTGTGTCCTTGCGCGCGGCCCGTGTGCGAGCTTTTATTAAAGTTTTGCCGCTTATCCCCAAGTAGCACAATGGCGGGGAGTGATGAATGCTGGCAGCAAAAAAAAAAATTCAATAAGATGGATTCCTTGGGAAAGGCGGCTTTCGCTCGCCCGCGCTCACTCATTTTGTGTGTAATGCTCGCTCTCTATTACCCGGCGCTCAGTCACTCATCCACCAGCGTGGCTCCAAACGACTCGTTTGTTCATGGCAGATCAGTGCGCCGTACTCCCCGTGACACGCACACACACTCGCCGCGGGTCTTTAATGGGAGACCACCTGTGTGGCCTGTCTGAATCCATGCAAGCAGTCATTAGCTGTGGTTACATGTGCCATAAATAATCTGAATAAATGTCTCTCTGATTAAAAAACACCGGCCTGTAAACAGCTTTTTAATGATTTCTTTTGGTCTGTAGTCAAGTTACTGTTGGATCGGAGGAAGAGGAGGCATCACCGTGTTTACGAGCGTGTCAAATGTGAAAGAAACGGACTAATTCTTTCACTCAAACTGGTTTACAGACAGCCTGGAATCGGACTATCTGATTTCTTGAGTTCTCAGATTATAGGAGTGATCACGTGAGCTATGTTGTTCTAGTTCGAAGGAGCGCAAGATCCAGACGTCTTGTTTGTTTTGACCAGAAATATTCTGAAACGAGCTATTCGTTTTGTTGCATTCTGTCCGTGTTGACGCGGAGTTCTGTGGGTGAGAGAGCCATCGGCTCACCGTTGCCGCCCGCCCGCCACACAGGCCGCTTCCAGGGCGTCGCGACGCGGCAGCATGAATGCAATAAGCTTGCACCTAATTACTTTCACACAAGATTTGTATTGGATTCCTGTGCTGCTGCCTGGCAGTGGCTGCACATCTAAGCATGTGCCTCATTGTGTTTAAAGTTTAGCTGGAAGAGTTACGGAAGCCCCGGTGAATGAATGAGACATCTGTTGCCCTTCAGGGAATTTAGCCCGCACAATAGGCTCTCACAACACGCATGTAAAAACTTAATTACACAGCAGTGGAGCTGCTTATTGGACAATGTTGACTTTAGTTTCTGTAAAGCAGGTGGAAGCTGCAGGTCAATCAGCTCCTCACACAAACAGTAAAAGATCTAATGCGTTCGATTCGGTGACTCTCGTAAACGAAAGTAAATTCAATGGCACTTACCTGACAAGCCAATCCGACGACACGGCTCAGTTCAAACACTTAAAACGCCCTCATGTATTGTGATTTCCTGACAAGTGGCTGCATTTCGCTTTGAAGCTCTGAAGGTGGATGTGGTGTGAAGCTGTTTGCCATATTTCTCTGATGTTTTTTTTGTGTGTGTGTGTGTGAGTGCGTGGTTTGCTGCAGAAATATGCTGTTTGCAGTTTAAGCATTAGGGCTGGCATTTATTTTTGACTTATCATCGATAATAATTTCCCAGCGTTTAAAGGGCCAAGCACGGTGAACGGTTTTAACATTTTCACAATCAATGGGAAGTTTTAGGAAATCAATTATAATTTATTCCATTTTCGATTGTTTTATTAAGGCTGTGTGCAGTTTATCTTTATTCGCTACAAAGCTCTCGGGGTAGATTTTTTTTTTAATGTCTGGGTTAAATCAAGCTTGAATTAATCTTTATCTGTTTTCCTCAGTGGGGTCGGGGGGGGGGCCTGGTTGCTGGGGAGGGGTTCATATTGTAATCAGTTTGTAGTGTGTGCTGGATAAAGGAGGCGACTCTTGAAACGACAACAAACACACAAAGCCCAACAGGCGGTTGAAGCTCCGAGTCTTTACATGTTCTTGATGAGAGTGATGAGTAAATCAGTCCCGGCCTGTTTTGAATGATCGCTTCCTTTGACACTCCAGCGTGCTGTCCAAGTCGACTGTTATTGAGCTGTTATTTTCATCAAGCACTGATACTCAGAGATGTGAGCAGGCGACACATCCAATCTAGGGGCTCATTTTCAATGGAAATTGCTTTTTTACCCTTCATAGTAAAACCAAATTATCCTAAAAACTGACAGTTTACTTACCTGTTACTGTTTTACCCACTTTTCTTTTGCCTCCGTCAGTGGACCTTGAAATCTTGAGAAGACGAAACCACCGGAATGCCTGTATGGACTGACTTCAAACTTGATAGACGCATTGATGCTCACAAACAACTATCGATTTTAGGTTTTCAGGGTCAAAGGTCAAGGTTTTATTATGACCAACAATTTTCATGATTTTATTGACTCTCTTTTCTTTTCACGTAATTTGATTACTTTTATTTTGATTTTTTTTGATTGAATCAATCTTTATACAGTCCTTGACACCAGTTTGACAAATTCTTAATTTTTTATTTGTTTAGGCAATTTTATTTTAGATTCGTAATTTAATTCACTAATTTCGTCACTATTGTCATTATTCCCTCTCAAGGTATTTTCTGCTCCCTCATCCTTTCAGGGAGTCGGAACCTCCATGAGAAATAAAGTTTGATTGATTTAAACATTTGGCACAAGCGGCTCTCTGGCCGACCTGTGATTGATCACTTTGACACAGTTCAGTTGTGTGTAATCACAGCAAGAGACCTCGAAAAAGTGCATCTTTTTGCTGAAATATTACCCAGGATGGCTGTAACTCATGCTGAGAGAAGGACACGCAGTTTGTATCATTTCAGTTAGTGATATTTAAAGCGTCGACGTTTTCCGTCTTTTCCACCTTTTATCTCCCGTTCCTCATGTTGGAATACTAATTTCCAACATTTGCTTGGTTCCTCCACCACTTTCTGACTCCGGGGAGAGATGCTGGCATTTGCGTTGATCAGCGATGCACTCAGATCGCGTCGACACCGGCGTTCCCACGAGTGTCCTGGTGTCAATTAAACCTGAGGTCTGCTGTGCTCCAGCGGGCTAACTCTATCTAATAGGGGGCTCCATGCGGGGAGGAGACGATCTGTAATAGAATTAATAATGAGACGAAAGGAGAGAAAAAAAAAGGAAGTTGGTCTCACTTATCAGCGCTGTCTTATTCAAATTCGGCGATTACTCTGGGCTGTCTCGCTTTCAGATATAAAACATTAAAAAACAAAACCGGACAAAACCACCAAGTCTGACCATGAATGAGTTCACGCTGCATTAAATTCCAATGAGCTACGAAACAACTCGGCTTCCCTGTGATTAAAGGTGCTCGGGTGTGTTTCTGTAGCAAAGAGAGAGTGTGGCGTTGCGAAGCTATGTTTCAGATCCATCAGTCGACCAAGGAGGGCACTTGGAGCGAGGGGGAAGGGTTCATTAGTGCCTTTCTTTCTGCCCCCGAGATAGAAGAGAGGCGTAACAACTAGAACCCCCAAAGACCTCCAGGAACACATTTATTAGACACTCTTGCTTGGTAAATAACATTTGAATAGTGAAAATAAACGGACGATTCAAAATACGCCAATGCCAAATCGGTTGAGAGTGGTTGGAATTATGTAGAAATTGGGTCATTGTTGCGGCCGCCAAGGCTGAACGGGCAAGAAGAGGTGAATGTCGCACATGAAATCTCCATGGCCACGAAGAGGAAGTACAGAGGAAAAAGTACATGTAATAAAAACACAAGAAAGACCTCAAATTAACTGAAACATCAAGTGACGAGTGGCCTTCAGCATTCAGCTACTGTACAGCTTCTCGACGTTTGCAGGGTGCTGGAAGTGTTTCTTGCTCACACTGGGTGAGAATAAGAGTACAGCACAGATTCACAGTGCCTCACAGGCATCAGCTGAGTGAAACAGAACATTTGAACAAGGCAAAATTAAAGAATTTAAAAGTAACAATTCCCCATTAAAACACGGAAATAAAAGAAGTAAAAGCTTTATTGCTTAAAGACTTTTAATTTTTAGAAATAAGGCAGGTTCATTCTCACATCTGCCTTTTCAACTTTTTACTTCACCGTTTTACATTTTCTCTCATCACTCTTTGTCCATCTCATTCTTTGGGAAAACCTCCATCATTTCTTTTCTTTCCCCACATTCTGCTTTTTTCTGTTATTTCAGAATCTGCACAGCTTTAGTCGGGAAGATAAACATTGTGTGTGTGTGCGATTTAGCCCATGTATGACAGAGAGGGCTTTTTGGGACCTCATTCATCCTGTTGATAAATGTGACTTGACACTGCGGCCTAAAACAGACCAGCTTGGTGACCTTCTTGTTGGATGCGTGTTTGTCTTTCCTCATTTTTGCATCACTGTGGTTACCCTAACCCACTTGCCATTGTAGTTGTGTGTGTGTTTGGGGGTGTTGCTAAGCATTAGTAACCAACCACTAACTACTCCAACACCAGGCGACCAGATTTCAACATTATTTATTAAACTTTCTCCCTGCTTTCTTTTTATTATTATTTTATAATTTAGTTTTAATTTTCATTTTAAAGAATCTAATTGGTTCCTTCATTTATTTTTGAAGATTTTGTTTGATTTATTTATTTGAGGCTTTCGCGAGAAAACAAAGAAGCATCTCTGGGCCACTTCCCGAAAGGATGAAACGTCGAGCGTCGAGTGATTACCATTAGTCAGCTCTTAAAACTTGAAATGAAACTCCTCAGTGGCCTCTGTATTTACTGTAAACTATCAGAGCAAACAGTGGGTTTAACAGCTGAGTTTTATGACAGCGGTGAGTGAGTCTGACTCCAGAGTAGAAGCAAGTCTTTCTTTGAACAGCGGTGATTCCATTTTCGTTGCATGGGAAAAAAGCGGTGTGCTCTCAATCCTCTTGAGTGTGAGGGACATTACTACCCCAACTACAAAGCTGTGGGCCTGAATGTGTTTCAGTTCACCAAAAAAGAGCTTTAAACAATGTTTCACACTATTGCTGCTGGTGTGCCTACACCTTGTATTATCCAGTAGCAGTATTTCAGAGATATTGCAGTGTTTTCATGCCTTGCATGAAGGGTTTTGGAGCCATCACGGACGTCATGAGTGATGTGCGGGCTGTGAAAGTTGTTGTGGCTTTTCAAAGGGACTGGTAGATGTCGTGATTACACCCTCTGGTATGTGTTTGTGTGCCTCTGAGTGAGTGTTGTGGATGGGTGTTGTTGTGGGTGCTCTGGGATGCGGGCGTCCCTTAATGCGCTCCTGCCCCGTGTCCGGGGTGAGTGGTCAGGGCAGGCAGCGGGATTAAATCCAGCCCGCTCTGCCCAAACAACCGGCCCCACAGCAGGCTGAGGGCTCCTCTCATTGGCCTCCCGTCTGTCCCAGAGCGCGGCGGCTGCCGATGGGATCACGACTGTGGATCACAACTGATAAAACACTCGCCACCCCTCCTCTATTTTAATGGGCATGGGGTATTACCCGCTTCACTTCCACAAACACAGCACTTAATTGCCTTGTCAACACAGGCAGACTGTGTATTCAAGCGATGATTTGGCGCCAAAGTCAAAACATAATCTGCTGCTGTTCAGTGAGATTTTAGTTTGTTTTTTTTTTTTAACTAATCTGGATCAAATATTTGGTTCAAGGAAGCAGCATTCGAGCTACTCGGTTCCCAAAAGAGTTCCGTCATCTTTATGCACAGAGATTTCGCTCCCATTTCGAGTGTCTTGCAGGTGAAAAGACGATGAGACCTCAGCAAACATTTGCAACAGAAGCCTCCAAAATGATGTCATAATGGAATCATGAAACCTTTTGTACAGACAGACAGGACTCATTAACAACGTCATCTTTCTGACCAAAGTCTCTGATGTGAGGGAACAAAAGTCTCAGTTTGGATCGACTTCAGTAGCAGAAGTTTGGAAGGTTTTCGATATCGACAGTCATGGAAGGAAAACGTAGAGCTGTTTCTTGTCTCTCTGACATGATTTACAAATTGCACGACAAATGTCAAACCTTCACCTTGAATCCTGTGAAGAGGTGATTTGTGGGCTTTTCTGTGCACAGACCGTCGTTTAAAGCTTCGGAGTAACCATGTGATATATAGACTGCCGACATGCAGTGGTAAAAGTGGGTGCAGTCGGGACAAAACCAGAGGGGACTTTTACCAAGCCTGCAACTCTCTGCTGCTTTGCAGCCCCCCTAAAGCTCATATTTTTTACGGCACATTTAGGTCTTGGCACTCTCGCCATCAGCTCTGTTCAGAGAAATGCTCTGATAAAATCCCACTGTGTTATCCGACCGGCGCACAAAGTGAAAGAGCTGAGAAAAAAAAAAAAGAAACTGCTTCAGACTAACATCAGACAAATGAACAGAAATGAGTTGTAAGTGATGTTTTCAATGTTTTGGATGAGAAAAAAAGGCAGCTCATTTAACTTCAAGGTCATTTTAATGATTTTTTTAATGTAACATTGTGATGAATCAATATTTCTTAAAAACTTTTAGCTAAGCGAGCTCATACGTAATCTATTCCTGCCAACAGAACCTTGTGTAAATGCCATGAAACTCTTTACGGTGAAGATGAAGGATTCGTTCGGCCTTCTTATCCTCAAGTAAATATTTTTGTGTTTCAGTGTCAAGATAAGCCTGTAATTATAAGTAGCTTCACAGAAACAGTGCAAAACACAGCTGTACCTCAAAAATAACAGCAGAGCGTATTTGATGTCTTGTATTGTACACGCCACGTGCGTCCACACGGCAGCGGCCGCTGTAACTTTGCACGTGGCGCGCTGCGTTTTGATCCGGGCTCTCTTTGAAGTCGGATGTAATAAATTTGCTCATCAATTACACTGTCTGGCTCGGCCTTCTGTGCGTGTTTTGTTTGGTGTGTCCGCTCCAGTTAATTAGAACACAACGTGTCGCGTCGTCCTTGAGATCGCAGCTAATAAGTGTGAGCCGCGTCTAAATCCCTGCTTCATAATGCCCGCTCTGCTCCCCGCGCACTGAGAGGACGGCGTGAGCGTGCAGGACGGGGGAGTGGATTCACCGCCCGGCGCAAATGATGCTCACGCACAACCGAGAGGGACGCCTCAATAAAAAGCCAGTGGTTTTGTTAGGTAGAGACGCAGTTCCTCCCATGTTTTTTTTTTTTTTTAATGCCTCTTTGACCTCATAAACATGTTGTGCTGATGAGTTGGCTGGTTAGAATTCCTCTGACGCTCTGCGGCGGTTCATCTATTTGATGTTTGGAGCCAAGAGACAGACTTACGCCACTATCTTATCAGCTGTTATCAGCCCTGCCTCCACTGAGGTGCTGTGTCTGTAACTTATCATAGGTTGGAGCATTTGGAAGTCCAAACATTTCACAGTCACAGATCTGAAGGCATGCAGAGCCCCAAGTAAAGGGTCTGCGGGACCACCTCTCTGTTGTAATCGTACCGAGAACCGTTTGATGCATAAATAAGCCTGTTTACTAACTTTTGACAAAGGACCTGTATCACTGACGGATTCATGTTGTTGTTTGTACATGTTAATGACTTATGGAGTGTTCCTACTTGTTGCTGAAATTATAACGTAACTTATGAGAGTAAGAGTTTCATTAGTTTGTTGGGAGGAAGATGCTCTAAATTTTCTGTTTTCGCTGTATCTACAATAAACAACAAATCTTGCGTCCTGTTGGCATATCTCGTGCCAACACGAATTACACAAAAATTACTTAAGCAGTTGATGTCCCAAAAAAATCTGATTTAAATGTTTTAAATATTCATTTAACAAACCACAAGCTGGCACTCTGACTGCGTCCAGCTCTCCGCTCCTACTCCGTCATATCTGCTCATTTCTTTCTCTTCTGAGAACACAAATCTGAAAAACAACCTCCACCAGCCCTCCCCTCTGCCCCCCCCCCCACCTCTCCCTCCCACATCCACCTTTTTCCTTTGTGACCATTGACTCTCCAATTAACAACCTCTGCTCGGACCATCTAATGGCCCTCTTTTGTGGAGGTGTCAGGACAGAAATACGTGGAACAGACCTTTTGTTGGAGTGGTTACTCATGTCCTTGGCTTTTTTGTTCTCTAATAGCCCATCATGCGAACACTGCCCCCCCCCCCCCGCCACCCCGACCTGCAGACACATCGCTCTGCTCAATGAGGGAAAGGTCGCCACTCTGTGAGAGAGGAAGAAATTTCAGGAAATCTTATTAGTGTGCCTCAATAAATTTTCTAAACATCACATGCATCCATAGCGTCCGTTACAGATAATGTTTCTTAGACTTTGATGGACTTTTTCTTTTGCTTGTTTTGATGACTTTTCCCATGACCTTGAACAAGTTGTCTGCTTTGCAACGCTTTGCGATACATCACAGCTACTTCTACAGATATTAATCGTGTGTTTGCTGAGAAGGAAATATTCAAATATAAATGTTCATTTTGCACAGTTTCTATTCATGTTCTCACTGCACACCTGCAGGTCATCTCATTTACATGGTGACCTAACTGCACATCTGCACCCTTTGTTTAACAGTCACTCAGGACTTTGCCGTAATCAAGCAACAGATACAAAGTATCAACTTGACAAGGAGACCGATTGTAGTTTTCCAAAATCATGTAACAAAAGTGCCTTTTTTTAGTCATGCTCAGATATTGAACAATAGTCCTAAACAAAAGCCCGTATAAATCCAAAATACACTGCTTCAAATCAAACAGAAAATAAGCAATTTTGTCTTGTTTATCCATGAAGAGGAGAAAATATGCGATAACGGCAGTCGTTTTTTCATGGGTATTGTAAATGTCAAGATGGGGACCTGTGAGCTGCACTGCCTCCATTCAAAATGAGACGAAGAGTGCAAGCAGTGAGTGGTCTGCTTTCAATGAAAACTCCAAGACATTATCTAATTAGAGTCCCTTTTTACCTGGAAAATTGATTTTCTGTATTCCGCAGGAGCAGAAAGGCTGTACAACAGGAGCTGGTGCTTAACCTTTGGCATTTACATGGTGTTTGGAGTCTGCTGTGAGATTGTTTTGCCTGCGAGGCCCGCTGCTGTTTTCTGTAATGCACCCGATCTCAGCTGGCACGAGTAATTTTAATGTGAAACCGGTGGCCAAATTGAACAGTCTCTTATTCCCTGAGCTTCTCTGAACTAGTTGGGCGAGTTCAAATCAATATGGGCCCGGGAGCTCTTGGTTCACACAATGAAACAGTATCAGGTAGACACAGAGAGAAAAGCAGTCGATAATATCACATTATGGCCTGTGTGTGTGGATGAAGGTGTGAGAGCGTGGTTGACAGTGCCAAGTGAAATCATAATGGAGTTCCTGAGGGCCAGACACAGTGTATTATTACATACCAGGGTTGTAGTGAGGTATTAACCGGCTGGCTGTTACAGGTGTTTGAAATACGACGCTGATGCCGGAGCCTTTTTTTGTGCTGTATTCATGTGTGTGTTTTGTGTTCAGGGTTCTCCAGTGAGTCTCATCAACTGCACATGTGCTGACAAAAAGGAAACACAAATTTACATACAAACATTTTCATTGTCAACAGCTGTTTTTAATATCCATTGTTTCAGTTATTCGTTTCTGATCCACTCGATTTTTTTCTGACTCTTCTCTGACTCTCAACTCTTCTGTCTCTCACTCGGCTCTTTATACTTTTATGGAAACCTACAGCTCCTCTCATACCAATGTCAAAACGCCAGCACGAACTTTTGATCTTCCATCACAACCTATCCGTGCCCCATTCCATCAACACAACAACCCGACTGCACACCTGTGCAATGCTTCATCTTTATGACAATCTAACTATAAATCTGCAGGTTAATGCCCCCTCAAACATACACCGCGAGCTGTATGTAATCAGCTGTTGGAGCGGCTCCTTTTGCATCTGCCTGTATTGTGCTGTAGCTCGCATGCTGTTACTGTGGCTGCTCGGATCATTCGAATCAGCTCTCCCACAGTCGACTCGAGTTGGACTGAAATGTCGCGATGTGGAACACCTTTCTATCTCTATAAAATCACTGCAGATAGGTGATTTTACTTTCTGCAGGAACCTAATCAAAAACTTGATGACCACAAGCTACATTCTGAATGTTAAGAGAGGCTTTTTCCCTCATTTCAGGACCCTTCTGTGACATCTGCACTTCGGCTTTTTCTCTACAACTGATCAGCTGGACTGATTAACAGCGGAGCGCAGGAGTAACCTAATGCTATTAGCCCAATTTCAGAGTAAATTATGTAATGTGAGGACATGATTAAGTAAGTCAAGGGTACATTTTTTCATTTATCAGAACTAATTACTTATTACTGAACACTTTTCGTCAATGTGAGAATATAAATTACTCATTTATGCTCTCCACGAATAGAGAAATACCTTTATCTTTACCAGGCAACCTTGTCAAAAAGACCCCTCATGGTTCTGGTTCTTATTGACAGTGCCATGCAAAGTCCTATAACAACACCATTGAATGAACCGCTGCTCATAATTTCACTTTATCCGTTTTATTTAAGTATCTTCTGTTATGGTGAACGTGACTAAACGTGACAAAAACAACTAAGCCTCCTTTTGTGTATTTGGCACAATCGCTGTTTTTTTGCAATCCAAAGGTTGGGAGTTTGACCTCCCATCTTGCCCTCTTCAAATGCCCTCGAACAAGGCTTCGAACTCTCGATCCCCCCCAACGGTGTGTGAGCCTGAACGGCAGCTGTTTCAGGTGAAAGTGTCTCAGTGTAAAACCCTTTGAAACTGCTGAGCGGGATGAAAAATGTGCAATACAAGCGGGTTCCATTTGGAACAGTTGTTTCAGGATTGTTTTTTTATATAGATATATATATATATAAAAACAACATGAAATAAGATGAAGGAAAAGCAAAGAAAAATTTAATGAAATAGGAAGAAAATAGAGCGCTGAAGGCAGCAGAGTGTATAGATCCACTTTATCCATCTCAATTCCACAGATTGCGCGAAGACACACACACACTGGGGGAGTTTCACACACACTGACATGCATGAGCAAACTGTGTGCACATATCCAATGTCCTCTCTGTTTCTTTCTGTTTTCTCCCACTGCACATCTTCTGTGACAGTCCCACAGCTCTGAGCGTATCAGATGCCACCTTCCCTTAGGCTTCGTAACACCCCCCCCCCCACACACACACACAGAGCCTATGATTTGATATCAGACGTAATCCAGACGATGCCCGCCAACCTCACCACCTCATCAGCCCCGTTCCGTTGAGTGACAGAGCTGATGAGGGGCCCATAGAGCAGAGCTTCCCAACCTGGGCTTTGAAGCCTTCTTGGGGAGGCGCCAGGGATCACTGGGGTGGCCCGAGGCCTTGCCTGCTCTAAATTTTGTCGATATACATGCTTTTTAAAAGTACATCTGGAAAACTGTTCAGTACTTCTTTTTCGAAAGGTCCTGATAATGAACTGTGGATGGAGATGGCATGTTCACTGGTGTTTGGCTTCACAATGATGCAAGTGAGCACCGTAGTTTCCTACCGTTTTACTTTGAGACCCTCTAAACGCTGGACATCAGGTCCTTAAGCTTTCTCAGAGTCAATTTTAATTTGCCATGATTTGACTCAAACCAAACGCTGCCCAAACGACAGTCGGTTCCTTCCAAATTACAGCTTGGAGCAATTTTACTTCAGAAAGGAAAGTTCCCCCTGCGGTTGGCAGTCCCACCCCCCAAGGTCCACATCCGTGGATGATCCTTTGTCTGGGCCTGCTTTTCTCACGCGTGAGTGCAACCACTCAATAACAGCGGCCGCTCGCCATGACCCCCCTATCACCTCTCGCTTCCATAAAAAAGGGAATAAAGATCTTCTATCTCATGCTATAACCATCCTCACTGCACATTTCTGCGCCCTTCCCCCCGAGAGCGATGTCTATAAGTTCTCCAAAGTTTCCTTGGGACTTTTCTGGAGGCCCTTGTGTACTCCTGCTCACCCCGGACCACAATGCTGGCATTAAAGAGATTGGTGGGGTTGCACTATTGAGTGGAATTAGCCATGGTCAATGCAGCTTTGGCCCGACCGAACCCCCCGAGGGCAAAAGTGCGGGAGGCTGAATACGATGGGAATGTGGTGGCAATATGCACGAGCGGAGTGGCTGTCTGCATCTATCAGACCTGTGTTTGCTTGGCTTGATTTACCACAGACACATGTAAGCAACCAGAGCGCACATGTGTAGTTTATTTCTTATTCATGAACTTCTCTAACTGAGCCGAACTGACGCTGAGACGAATCGACGTGTGTGGAACGAGACGTGCCGTTTTCTGCTCGATTTTGAAAACCGGCTCGATTAAGACTGGGAGTTGCAGCCATCGATCTTGTGTCAGACGAAACATGTGTTCATTCATTGACTCATCTTCAATGCTGCTTACACCCTCCGAGGGTGCACGGAGACAGAAAGACAGAAAGATTCACCCCCTACGTACAGTTTAGTTCCCAATGGACCTCATGCAAGCACAAGGAGAACATCCAAACTTGGGTCTGTACACGGACCTTTGCACTGTGAGGCACGAGCGCTAATGTCTTTTTTTTCTTTCTTTTCTTTGTTTTTCTAAGCATGTGAGAGAATTTGCGGGTGGAAGAATTGGTATTCCTGTGCCGTGAAAGCTAATGATGAGCACGGAGATGATCGCAGCGGGCCCAGTCGGAACAAAACATTTTTCATGCACTTAAAGCTCTGGAGGCGCTTAATTTGAATTGCTGCTCAAAGCTGCTGCACAAAGATGCCTAATCACTACGAACGAATCAACGAAAGAAGAGAAGGAGAGAGATTCCACCTCTGGGAGTTTGGCTGCAGAAATCACCAATTACCAACATTTCTTATCTGCGATCTTTGATGACAATTTATTTCCAACAGCAGCAAACATTGATTTTCTCCGGCTGCCCTGTGGTCACACACACGTCCTCCGTCATGCGGCCCCAAACTGGCAAAATACAGGCAGTTCTTTCATGCAGCAGGCAAATGCTTCCCAATAAGCCAGAGGCAATCAGTGTCGTAAAATCCCCTGATGAGGTTGTGCTCGGGGAGTTAGCATTGAGTTGTAATTAGAGGACCTTGCTTCATGAGCAGAGTTGAAATTAGGAGGAAACGGCCACTGAAGGTGCAGTGGACTCTGGGAAATCTTGCTCTATTACTGTGGAACAGTGTTTTGCACACGTGAGGGTTGCACGCTTTGGTAGCTCACAGCCAGGCTGCACCACCGCAGTGGACCTTGACAGTAAAGTTTGGGAAGTAGGACAAGCAAAAGACTTGTCAAGTGGGCCGACACGTTGCCCACCTTACCTCCTTCAAGCGACGCCTAATTTGCAGCTTCAGCGTAAAGTATCTGTCGGACTTAAGCGATCCATGCTTGCTCATCGAGATTGGACTGTATGTAGCTTGCGTGCAACCGTTTTCCTGCACTCGGCCTGCTGGTATGCATGTGATTAGCACGGCGCAATCATTCGTGACCTGCAGACCCACCACCTCCTCTATCGCCTGCCGTTCTGACGTCAGTGTTCCTGTAATAGCAAAACCGCTCGGTGACTGCAGTGGGATGGAAACTGCCATCTTTTACATTGCGATATGCAAAGCGATTCTTTCTTTGGCTCTCTGGTTCCCACTCAACATTTATACGGCAAGTATATATACGTTGGATGATGCTTACACACATAAGGGCGAGGAAGAGAGATGTCTGTCATGCTTTAGATTATACACCGGCTAAAGTAGCACGTGCCGTTTGAATGTCAGCGATGCTCTAGATGTGGGGTAGTGTGAGAAGGGTTCAAGAGCTGGTTTGATCGGGATCACCTGCCGAGGCGCCCGCTTGTCGGAAATAATGTGATCTGTCTGACAAGGGTATTTTCGAAAAGCAGCCGGTATGCCCCCCCCCCCACCCCCCGCTTGTCTCCTTTGACCCACTGACTTTAGCTGTCTTCAGCTGAAGGTGAACGGCAACATGCGGAGACACAGCTGTTAAACTGAACTGTCATTTTGCACCATAGTGTCCTCTCTGTGAGTGACGGGATTCAGATGAGAGACGACTCATTGGCGTTGCCTTTCTCTGCATGCCAATGCATCTATTTGTCGTTCTGAAGCGTCGGCTGTCCATCCCAATGAGAGCTTTGACATTTCCACACGTCAAGAGCAAGAAATTATGACATGAAAGGAAATACATGGAAAGTAAACATAGTTGTTGTCAGTAGACACGTTTTTTTTGTCAAGAAACCCTAGAAGTCCTTTTTAAAAGAATATTTTCAAGGAAAGAAAGTCAGTATAATCCACCGATCCATCTTCTCCCTCACCAGAATTACCACAATCTATTGAGGGTATGTGGACTCAAACCATCAACCCAATGGGCACAAGACGACTGTTCCACTTTCCCTGTACTGGTACCTTGCTGAAAGAAACGGAGACATGTGGGGGTGAAGCCACAAATGCGATCCATCAATCCAGCCTTCACCAAGAACAGCTGTGCCCTGAAGGTGATCCGTAACTTTCTCTGTGTTACAGCATTAACAGAACCACTTCAAGGCACGTGCTGTGGTGTTAAGTTATTGGCGAGTTTTGGCTCCCACCAACTTTGAATTTGGATAGACATTGAAAAATGCCTCTGACATGGCGCTCGTAGTTGCCCCTCACTGCAGCCTCACACACCTGTGTTTACTGAGCGTGTGGTCATGATATGGTCACTTTACTTCATGCGAATGGCCTACATTTGCACACTTGAAGCTTTTCATTGTTCTGAACACTTCACTTCCTCTCGCTGTGTTGCATCACTGGGCAGCCCGCCATCTGCACCCCCTCCCCCCACCCACCCCCACCCCCCACCCCCTTTAGGAGCCTGTTGAAGTCTGTGCCGAAACACACTCAACCTGGTCCCCGCTGCTTCAATACCAACTTGCCGCTCTGTTGCCATAGATACGCGTTGGCATTGGCAGAGACTTATGAGAGCCTGCACAGAAAAAGGTTCAGATTTACTGCCTGCCATCTGGATAAAGAGTAGGAATGATTTTTAAGACAGCTCACCGTGTTTATCTAGTGTGAGCTTTCCAAATTTGTCCTTGCACCAAGATACTGTAGTCCTTTTTTTTTTTTCATTGTCAGCCACTGAGAGGGTTAAAGAAAAAAAGGGAGTTGTACTGCTCTGGGTTGTTTACCTCAAACTGCTTTATAGCGAAGCTTCCCAGAGAGATATTAATGCTAAACACTTTCACAGGAAACACACAGCCTCTGGCTTTCGGAACATTTAGGTGAATTTACATGGTAAATTGTCAAAGTACATAACCGGAAGCGACATAAGCCATCTACCTAAATATTGTAGTGTGTTACATTATTTAGTCATTAATCTCTTTAGAACAACAACATTTTAGGCCAATTAAATGGATTTTTAGGCAAAGTTCAACATTAAAAAACATCAAGTTTCTCCAATTAAAAATAGTTTTTGTGTTGAATTGAAAATGACAACCACAAGAGGTCGCTGGAACAGAAGTAGCCTACATACATTTTGCTTTTTAATCTTAAACTGCCTGAATCGAGAGCAGACCTGAAGACTGGATGGATGCTTTTGTTTGGAAGGTTTCCACTCATGTGTTGGCAACAATAGGTGTGTTCACAATTGTCTGGCTTCGCTGTAATGGCTTTGAAGATCAACGTTTGGACAAGAAGGTCCATCGACTTTCTTGGTGGCGATAAGCAGGGAAGGTGTGCTTCGGATGTCACGAAGCACATTTATTTGAAGTAACTTGAGAAAGAAGCGACATATTTCCACAGAAGGGAAACTCATCTGCAAACACACGTTTCGCCGCTTTAATTCAGTCGGTACCTCTTCACTCTGATCACAGAGTTATTGACAAAGAGACGTGCCTGGACATCCATTAGCCCAATCCACACAGGTGCCCCCACGGGCTCCGAGCAAACACTGTACGTTAAATCGACTGACTGAGAGAGTGAGTGACGAGCAAACAGTGGCTCCGGGAGTCTCTTTGAAGGTGTTTGGTTTTTGCGGGGACACTATAGATTTCCGTGGCTCTTTGCTGACAAACTGTTGCTAATCCCAAACACAGCAGGGGGACGAAATTGGATGGACTCTATCGGGCCTCTTTGGAGTGTCCTCTAAGAGTCCTACTTTTTATACTCACACGGACACAAATGGACACACACACACACACATACGGTTGTATTTTAGCACACACAGATGCACAGGGGGGAGTTGGTGTTGCCAACCAGCGTGTGTCAGTTATGCCCCCATGCTGTGGCCCAATATGGACTGTAGGCATCTGTCCACTGCTGGAATCTGCTGTTTTTTGCAGCGCCGGGGTTGTGCGTGTTCTCAAGTGTGCGACACGACATTCTACAGGAAGATTTTGACATTCACACACTAACCTCGTCCTCCTGCTGACTCTTCAGTTTCCTCTGTGTGCGCGCGCGTGTCAGTGCCAAGATAACCCGTCCACCGGAATGTGAACTCGCTCCGCTCGGTCCCCGGTCATCTGTCATGATCCTCTGCCCTGCCTGCTCTCAGCCCGGCTTTTAAACTAATGAGAGGATTTGTAGAGCCAGCCTTTGACTTTCAGGACTCACTGATTTAATGTGAATTAAACACCTGCCATCGCTGCACCTGCAGATAATAGAAAAAATAAAATTGGGCTGTTGGAGAGAATAAAACTCATACTCTGTAAGTATAATGATCCCGGTTTGATTTCAGCCACCTGGAACCTTCACTGTACCCTGCGCTGCACTGTCTGCCTCACTGTAGCTCACTTCATTCTGTCAGGGATGCAACGGAAAAAATAGTGAATGAGGAATGTGGTGAAGGAAAAGTTTTGGTTGACCATCGAGTGAAAAGATTGCTGTAATTGTTGGTGCTCTTCGACTTTGACTTTACTCCTTTTTTGGCTTTTTGGTTTTGAGTTTTCAATCAGATTGTAGTACTGCTATTTAATACCAACCACATAAACCAGCATTGTGGTAGGCTGAGCTGAAAATTAGCTCTCTCTTTGATGTCTGATTTTCATTTTTTGAGGCTGTCTTGTTATGAATACGCCGCTGACATAGGGGTGCTGCTCGGTGGTAATAGAATACCAAGTCGACTCAAGTCATTTCAAGGTGTAACATCCGACATCTCTGGTTGTATTGTTGTAGTAGTTTAAAAAGTACAAAGCCTCCGAAATTAATCAGTAAAAGCTTTGAATGAGAAACAGGCGACCAATTAGCCTGAAGCTGAAAGTCCCATTTTTTAGTTTTAATTAAATGCCTCGACACTCGCGACAACAGAAGTTTCTCTGCTACACTTTGACTGAATCAGTGTTATTTAGTTGGATATGAATAGAAAGATTATTGAAGGGTTTATTTGGGTTTTTTTTTAAAAAAAAATCAATGTTTAGAGAGGAAAACGTTCAACAGGAACACTCCAAAAACTTTGCGATAATATTAACAGTCATACTCGCAAGACATCTTCAGTCAGAAAACTCAATTCGTAGGAGGATTTGTCACCCGCTGATAAACACCTGTTGTCGGTGGCACATGAGACGACCTGGTGTGGAGCAAACACAAGCTGACCTGTGATTAAGTCTGGTGGAGTCGAGTGGCGTTCGGCCGAGTCGCTTCAATATTCCAGAGTTGCATCTGTGCTCATTCTTGTTCTGTCTGTTTTGTTTATCGGCAGTATGAACGTTGCTGGGCTTCTGTCAGCTGACTTCTGTAGATTTACCTTGATGACCGTTTCTGCACAGCTTGTCAATGCTTTTAACTCAAAAGTGGGAACTTTCCCAACTGGCCACTGTCCGACTTCCCATTTGCATTAACACACAATCATTGCTTCCTTTCGCTTTGCTCCACGGTTCAAATGGCGAGTCCTCAACCTTGAAACACATCCAGCGTGGCCGGGTCCAGTTTGCTGCAGAGTACATTGAATACTTCCACCTGTTCCATCATCAGTGTTTTATTTGGCAGTAGCGGGCAGCCTGTTGACTCCACTGTATTGTAATGACAAACATGGGCGCCATGTGCATTTGCCTAATTAGTTACCAGCTGTAGTGAAAGGGATAATTGATTGCAGGGCAATATGGTTGATTTGCAACTCAACCAAGCTAATAATTTGTTATTGATTGAAGCATTAGAGAGGAAAACACTACAGTGGGACGTCACGCAGCCAAAGTGCTGCAGAAAAGTTGACTCTCTCTCAGTTTTTAATCTGCTCTAATGACATTACACCTCGCCAAGCTGACGTGGTGAGGCACGCGGGCTGGCAGATGATGAAGTGCAGGTTTCAGCGCTGCACTCTGGTATCATACGTTATGACTGGAGAAGATTACATTCACTCAGGAAACGTTAATGGATCTGCTTTAGTTTACTCTGAGCCGGCTTTTCTGTGACACCTTTGTGGCGCTTTTCCATTTGTACCCACTCAGCCTTAGTCAGCACAGCTGTGCTGCGTTTTCACGCAGTCTCAGATCACAGTGGGGGCCCGAGGCTTTGCCTGCTGTGAGGTTGTCAAAATCACACAACTGTCGAAGCTTAAGAGAAATACGTTCGACGGTCTGCAGCAGACAGGGGAAGTGCCCGGTGCTTTTATTGTGAAGGTTCAGGTTTTTCTGCTTCGACATTGAAATGCAGAACACGTGCCGTAAAGCAGATTCATGCACGAATCAAAGGTGTGCAAATATTTTTCCACCACATTTCTTAACAGCCACAAATTCTGAACGCACTCTTTTTCTCGGCTTGGTTGACTTGTGGAAATCCCCGCCCCATTGAGCAGTCCACTGTTGCATTCAATTTTCCAATTTTAATCAGCCATTAAATTAACTTTGAGAGTTTAATTGCACATTTTAAATAATTACCCGCTGGTCAGAGGTTAGGTACTTTTCTGAGACGGCTCACTGCAGGAGTGGGAGAATCTTCCGGGCAGTTTTTCCATCCCGCTTCCTCCTCGCACTCTTTTATCTGTGTTCTCCCGTTCCTTTATTTTCTGTATTGTACATCCAGCTTTATGTTTCATCTTCCCAGCCACCCTCTGGTTTCAGAGCATCTGTTTTTTTTCATCCCACTGTGTCCTTTCCACCAAAATTTTATTCCTCTGCATCACTTTCTTCTTTTTCTGTTCGTCTCTGCTGGCTTCAGAACAGGAAGCCCTGAGGAATTGAAAGTTTGTGGAGGGAAAAAGATGATTTAAAAGTGACTCAGAAAGAGAGAGAGAGATTCTCTTCTTTGAAGCCAGGTGGAAAAATGCAGCATTGAGGTGCTGAAAGTGTCTGTTTTTTCACCCCCCAGCTGTACCCCAGAGGCCCACCTTGGCAGTTAGAGGAGAGGTCATCATCATGACAGCGTCCTCGCGGGACTCCGCCCCCTCGTCTATGGCCGGCCTCTTCCTACTCCTTGTCCTTCCAGCTGTTTTCGCTCAGAAATCTACAATTGCAACAACTCCGAGTCCGTCCTTGTTCGACCCACTGACACAACCGGAGTGCATGAAGAAAGAGCATCCCAAGGTCTCCATCCAAGGTCAGGCATCCACTCGTCGATGCATCTGTGTGTGTTATCATCTAATAATGTCTGAAAAATGCAACAAGGGTGTGGAAGTACGGTCGTAAGCACAAAATGTAGCAGAAAATCTGGATTAAAAAGGCACAAAGAGATTGAATAAAATCAATTCCAAAAAGCACAAACATTCAGAACTGAATCTTTGAGCTCAAAATGTCAGGAACACATTGGAGACGGACTGAATTATAGAACAGGTTTTCTTGCAATGCTCTTCTATAACAGGTGCTGCTGTTACAGGTTGTGTCCAGATACTCACCACTACTTTCAGGGGAAAAGTTACTAACTCGGGAAGCTATTTCGTCCACAAAGATTCTGTGGGGTGAACACTCTGCAGACTGCAATTCTCTCTGAATGATTCTTTTGTTATTTTAAATACACCTTGGAAATGTTGAGCACATTACACCATACACATTTCTGTAATTTAATCTTGTAATAAATTAGTTATTTAGGCCCTTTTCTGTGTAAATGACTGGAGCTCGTCTGGGTCGAGTTGTGTCTTTGTTCTGGGGATGCGTCTTTGCCTCGATGTAAAATGCTGTTTCCAGCCTTCCAATAAACTAAGCTTCACTTGTTTTCTATCAGCTAAAAGTGAATTAAAAAATCGCTCAGAAACAAATTTATTCTTTCGATAAGCAACAATCGCATTGAAAAAAAATTGCATATCAAAATAAATTCAAAAGAAACAATTGTTGTTGGCAAACAATAACAAACAAAGGCCACCCTCATCAGGTTAGTTTCAGGAACTAAAAGCACCAAAGGATTCTAACATCACCAGCTTGTGCATGAATTTGTTGTTCTCATCTGGCTCATGATTCAGAGTGCCTAAACAAAGGTAACTGAAGCTGTTTGTGCCAGATTAATTTGTTTTGAATGATGCTCAATGCGGCAATTCATTGCAATCTTATGTCTTTAGGAGAACAATTCACTGTATGCAAGCCTTGAGGGACTTCCTCACAATTGGATGTGATTGTGTGCATCTGTACAAATGCTTTCCCATATTGGAAAGGGGCAACGTTGCTTCCCATGGCAGAAAAACAAACTGTTTCCATAAACATCACCTTGTGCCAGCTGCAATAAAACCTCACAGTTTAGCACCCAGTGAGGTCAGCATGCATCCATGAAAGAACAACAGGAAGCAAGAGGGGACAAGATAGAAATGATTGTGCGGAATAATGGCGCCCGCTATCTCGTCCGTTCATCTGTACAGTGAGCCAAGAAACAAGGTCTTCCTCGTGGCGTGAAATGCAACAGAACAGTTTGGCGCACAGAATCGCAGATAGATATGGCCGAATGGAAGGTAAACACGCTCGAAAATTGCTGTGTTTATTTTTGAATAGGGTTGTTTGTGTTTCATCTGCCAAAGGGTGGGGGGTGGGGGAGGGGGGGCTACAGAGATTGGAAAACCCAAAGAAATTGCTGGAGGGGATCGAGGACAGAAACGCTCAATTTGGAGAGAGGTGACCGCAAGGTTCTCTGAAAAATATTCCTCCTCATCGAACACTCGATTGGTTTTTCTGGCACGATTTTCAGCTAGTTTATTGGTTTGAGGGCAGTGAGGATAAATGATGGGTTGAGCGTTGAGTTCGTATGTAATTCCTCTTTATGCATGGGGTTTTATGGGTGCTGCAACTTCTTAGCAAAGTGGCACATATGTTACATTGGTTTAGTTAGATGGGGACATGACTCCATCGTGGGATGCAGAACTGACCCCTGGTCAGATGACCTACACATGATTTCACGAACCCTCTGCGGTGGACATTGTTTTTTTTCCACCTGACGTGATCGCTGCATCGAGTAAAGCTCAGATTGAAGAGGGTGTGACGATTGTTTCCTTTCACAAGCCTTTTTGAGCTTTGGGCCCAGCTCATTTGTGATTTCTGCTGCTGCTCCAAACTCTTCTCAAATGTGACTTAAAGTGGACCTGAAAAGCTGATCTCCTTGGAGCTGAACTTCTTGTGAAGTTGCAGATAGGAGTTTGAAAAGTTAAGCCTTTTTCCAGTTGCGAGGGGGTTATTTTTATTTCCCATTAAAAGCCAGACCGAAGTCACCTGTGTGCTGCGCCTGTGCCCCTGTCCAGCTTCACCCACAGGGCCCCCAGATGTCCAGATTAGCCCCAAAGCCCTTCAGTGCCTCACTTCAAAGCTGCGCCACTTGAGAAATGGCGCTCATGGCAGGGAGCTGCAGGGCTGCTGGCCTGTCAGAGCGGCTGAGTGGGGCATTATGTGGAGGCAGTCTTATAGAAAGGACCTGCACAATGAAAGTGCCAGTGAGAACCTGAGATTAGCCTCTGTGATTGATGAGCGTTTTATAGTTGCTTGCTCAAGCGCTACCTCATTCACCTACAGGAGACCCGAGCCGAGGAGGTTTTTTTTCCTGCGTGCGTGCAACACGAGGAAGCACCTGTAATGAGGGGCACTTTGTTTTTGTTTGTATGTTTGTTGTGGTTTCGAGTTTCACACCGTGCGTTGTGTTGCAAGCAGTGTCTACGTGTGCGTGTGTCTGTGCAGGTTGAAGGGATCACATGTCCTCTGGCCCTGAGTCAGTCCCTCCACTGGAGCATGTTATCTGCTTGGGAGCCCAGCTGTATTCTCTGGGCTTTAAGTGTTTCCACTCTGGCTCCAAGGACTCTTCAAGTGAATTAAACCCACTGTGGTTTGTCATACAAGAGACAAATTCATTTGTGTATCAATGAGTTGTGTACAGATTGCTTCAGATATGTTGGTAAAGAGCACAGATCTTTTCAAAGCATTTAACAGCAAACAGGGCCTAAATCAATAAACCTTCACAAATAGCTTTAATATACTGAGACATGAGATGCACACACATGGCATCTGCTAACAACTACACAGTCTCCAAGTGTGCTTCTAGTTCTTCTGCCTTTTTCGTTTGACAGCCGTACAATACTAATACATCTTTGGCTATTAAATGCTCAAACGATATTCTTTCTGGTCCATAAATTTGAAATTATTACCATTCATTTTGAATTCATAATCAGTCTTTTTGCCTTCACTCAGTCACAGAGTGCAGCTCTGTCCCTGGAAAAAAAAGTTAAGAAGAAAGTGTAACTTTCCATATATTAGTTTTCATCTGAAAACTCGACTGACTCAACGGATACATGTGGCAAATTGAACCTGGTAAGAGCAAGATGAGGACTTTAACTCTCTGATTTCCTAAAGAACTTGATTTTGATGGGGTATGTATGCAGGTGTGAGCTTGTTAAAGCTCCTCTAAACACTGTGGCTGGCAGCAGAGCTGGAAATCATCTGAGTAGGCTTGGAGGAGACAGTCTAGACACATTCCTGCCAAGGTTGAGCGAAGTGTTTTTCTGCTCCAGCCCACCATAAAAACTCCAGGTGATGCTAATGTTTGTATCCCTGCTCTTCCAGGAGACATGCCAGTGTTTTATGTCAGCCTCACCTCAGATCGGTGCAGGAATACAGCGCAGAAATCACGTAACCCTCCTCCGCCCACAGGCACGCACTGTACCAGCCGCCAGCTCATGATTTGGATGGATGATAGTGGCTGAGAGCATAAGACTGCAGGTGTGATAAGAGCGTGACACGGGGGGCAGCAATTGGAACGCTCTGAATCCAGGTACAAGGGGGCCTGGTGTGGAATTCAGGGAGATGTAGTGGAGATTACATTATGAATCCCTGAAACCTGGTTAAAGGCTGCATGTAAAGAGGTCAGTCTGGTTGGTGAGAGAAATGAATGAGGTCTCCCCCTCGTTCATTCACACCCTGCAGTAGTATCAGAGCAGCGAGGGAGTGTGTGCAGTGAAAGTAATGGCTGATCATAAGACCTTTGGCCGAGGCTGCTCTCTGTCCTTCATCGGGAGGAGGGGGAGGAGGAGGAGAGGTGTGATGGATTAACAGTGTTGGTTTGCGAGAATCACTTCGATGTTGTTGTGAAGACGGACAGTGAAACAGCAGCGCTCCCCCATTCGGCTCCCAACAAATCTTTTCTTCTCCACTTGCTCTTCACCTCCAACCAGCCAGCCAGCCAGCCAGCCCGCCTGCCTGCCTGCCTGCCTGCCTGCCTGCATGCCTGCCTGCCTGCACCGTTTTATCTACCCATCACATCTTCCCTCTGCCCTCATTTATTCTCCGTCTCCGCCCTGAGCTCCCTCTCACTTTCTCCTCGGCTCTCCCTTTCCGTATAACTTTTCTCCCGGCCCTTTATCCTCAATCAGAGGCAGAAAAATGTATCGCGCATTCTGTGCGAGCCCCTCCGTCTCTTTCATTGTCTGGGTAATGGTGCTGTCGTTTAGCCGCCGTGTGGACATCTTGAAGGGCCTTCGAGGAGCAGGGACGTCTCGGCTCGGAATTTCTGATCTTATTTCTTATTCGGCGTTCTCGTCTCTCGGCTAATGGTCTCCGTTACCCAACTCATTCATGATGATGGCGGCAGGGCCTGGTTGGAGATATCGAAGCCATGGCATGTTTACAACCATCCATCAGGCGGCTGAATGGAGCTAAGTTTGGCATGCAGCAGGAGCCGGCCTCTTCCTCCACTGACAGTATGTCAGGCTATCTGATGTAGGCCCTGGAGAAAGCGGAGAGGAATCAGAGAATACAAAGCATTTATAGGCTTTATTGCCACTTTAGGTGAAAAGTGGAGTGCAGCGGGAAAATTGCTCTATTTACTTTTCCCTGTCCACGCTGTCTCCTGTCCCCTCCAGATACCATGAAGCACTACCCACACATGCGCCTGGCTGGCTACTGCATTTACAATGTTCAAGACAGGTCTGTAAAAGTTAAGTTTGCAGACTGTGTGTGACCTGAACCTGGTCGCACTTCACAAACACTTAGGATTCACACCAGTAGACCCTGACTCTCTCAAAGTGGCAACAGGAGTCCTTCTGTTGTATGTTGTTTGTCATATCATTTCAAGTGGACCAGCTTGCACCTCTGTTGTACATTTTTTTGGTCCAACTGTGGTATGAACTAATATCATTGTGATCAATCCACAAACTCGCTTTCATTAACTCAGATGGAATATCGATTGTTTTAATGGGCTTAGTTTTAATACTGTCAGCTTTGACTGTGAATTATAGTGAAAAGGTTTTCTACCAACCAGAGAAGCGGCATGTGTTTACACTTTTTGGAGTCTGTATTTCAGTGTTGACGGACTATTTCTTTGTTTTTCTTTGTGGGCTCTTTTGTTTCGCGCCTGTCCTCGCTATAGTACAGAATGTGTACACGCTGCTATGGTTATCTCCCCTCCGTGTGCCTCCTTCACACTCTTTTCCTGAGAACATTGCTCACATTTCTGTCAGTTTTATGACACAGCCTGAGCTCGCTGGACCTGTCAGTAGCTTTGGATGTTGCCTCACTGCTGGTTCTGTGAAAGGCACACAGACATCTTTACCGGTCACTGACTGAGAGGCTATTAGCCTCCTGGCCCCGGCGCCGTTCCTCCTGCAGCGGCTCGGTCCCCCGTCTCACCAGGCTCCGTCTCCGCTCGCTTCCCCCCCAAGTGGGAGGAGGAGGTGGGTCAAGGAAGGAAGGAGCGTGGAGGGATGAAGGGAGAGTCGTGCTCCAATGAGGCAAGGCGGCCCTCTCTCCGAGCAGCAGCCTCTGCGAGTCAGTCGCAGTGAAAATCGAAAGTTATAATAGGAGAGATAGTGATGGACGGGATGAGCGCGGCGGGATGGAGACTGGCATGCATGGAGTGACGAGGGGTGATACGAAAAAAGACCAAACAAAACACTCTTCAAGGGATTTTGGCCAGATAAGGTTGTTATTATCTGGAAATGGCAGGAATCTTTGACTCTTTCGGTGGTGGCGGTAACTCATAAAACTTGAAGGCGCCGTTTGAGCTTTAGCTTTATTTGCACATAGATTTGCCTATTTCAAATGTATTTTAAATGTAAATCAACTGATTCATTCCTGACTACTTTTTGGACCAAACTTTTCAATTTGTTGACTGATCTAAATATATTCAGAGAGTCCTCATATGTGCAATAATTGACCCTGGAGGAGATGCTTCATTCACACAATCATCTGCCAGATGGCAGATAAAAGGGAGGGGGGGGGGGTCATGTGACCTGCTTTGTTAACAATATTGTATCAACCCGGTTGCCCTGAAGATAGCCATTTCTAATATTGTGTCTTTTCACTGAGTTGTATTTGCATTTGCGAGACATTGTGTTCCCCCCTGAAGGGTGATGATAGACAGCTACCTTTAGTACAATATTTGTCATTCATAGCTCATTAAACAGTGCAGAGCTGGAGGGTAGAAATCAGCCAGCTGCCTGATTATAATACTAATGACGCAAAGTATGACACAGTGCGGGAGATTTCAGGTGAACGGGAGCTTCCGCACTGTGCAGCAGGAAGCCGGAGAGGGGAAAAGCAACCAAATATATAATTTGTTTTTTAAAGGTCATCTCGGCGTCGTCCTCTCGCTCTGGTTTGTCGTATTCAGAGGATTTATTCCACTCCCGAATGGAGCGAATTTACTTCCCCGGCCAGACATCACCCCCCCCCCCCTCCCGACAAAACTTTCTCAATGGATTTTCATGGTATGGCCTTATAATTTCAGGTGGCAGGTGGAACAATGCCGGCGTTGCGCTTGGCATTTTCAATGTTACCAGCCGAGTAGCTGGAACAAGAAACACCAGACGTGACACGGCAACTGAAACGCAAAATCTCATCAACTGAATAACCGTCGAAAAATGCGAAATAATGTAAGCGGTACATTTGTGAATATTGGGTAAAAAAAGCACAGTTTTATGTGTCCTATTAGCAACAGTGTGTCTTGTTAAACGGCATCAGCAGATTCCCCCAAAAGAGCCCGAGGTAGTCTGACAAACTTTTTGACACTGCTCCACAGTGAGCAGCGTTTATTGAACTAAATGCCACCTGCGCTTCTATTTCTGCTCTGAAAGCTTCTGTCTGGGTGCTTCTCTGCTAAGTGTTCTTTCACTTTCCAACCAGTCGGTGAAAAATTGGACCTGCAGCTGTCAGGTGCAACGCACTTTGTCTCAAGAGCACTCATTGCATGTCTGTTGAATGTACTTTTCTCTTAAATAATCACTCTATGTTTGAGGACGCACTGTGCCCTTAATGGCTGACACCATCCTGAGCCTGATGGGCCGGCCCGACAGATGATGCGACCAGCAGCCCAAACTTGGAGGGATTAGATGAGGGTATGATTGGATCTTTATCAAACAGCCTCTCCGCAGGCTCCAACTTCAGGGAATCTTAAATTCCATCAGGTTTTGAGCGATAAACAGATCGGATCGCTTATTTTGTGCAGACACAGGTGTCCCTGGATCCACAGTTTGTTATTCTCTCAGACACTAATCTCCATAATATGTTGGTATTTTCCAGATTTAAACGCTCCTCATCCAGACTGGCATCGGTTGGGGTGCCACTTCGCTCTTCCCACACGCTGGTTTGTGTGGGAAGAAGCTGAAGAAGATGGAAAGGTTGAGATTTACGCGAGACGAATCTCACAGACACTGTCCTCGTCCCTCGGGCAGTCATGGGCTAACGCATTAATCCGTCCGCCTGCTGATCGCAGGAGTGCAAGACGAGCGTACCGATAATTCCTCAAGTCCTTTGTGAGACTTATTTTATATTGATTCTGCATCATTCAGTAGGTTCGCGTGCAGCTTGAGCCAAAAACTAATTATTGGTGACTCTCACATAGATAATGTGATTGTTGGTGGAGGTATTACTGCATGTATCCATTTAGCTTGACTGGAATCAGACGTTCTGTGCATGCACCACTTTGGTTTTCGTGGCCGATTAGCCAGAAGGACAAGATGACATGTCAGTGCATAACTCCCAGGGAAGCAAACTTGTAATCACCATAGCAACCAGGAAGCAGGCGGTATGCTTATGAATGGAGAGTAAACCTGTAAACCTGTTTCATGATCTGAAAAGCAACGTCGATTTTTATAGCTGTATTGTAAAGGACACAGCGCCCTCTATGGAGGTGGAGTCTTCCAGAGACGGTCAGAAATTCAATTTTCTCTTTGTACTCAGACTGGACAAACCGTCCGACTTGAACGATTGGTCGAGCTCCGGGCTGAGCTTGACGACCGCGCCCAACACCCCGACGGAAAGCGAGGAGTGAGCGGTGTTATTAAAGCACTTGTAAGCAGGCGGATAAATGTCAGTCAGCGAACGACCCTGTTGTGAGGCGCTGCTTCGTGAGCTCCCCTGTCTGAATCCGACGACGCTTTCTTTTTACAAGCGTCTGAACTGTTATTTGCGACACGGGGAAATCTTTATATGCGGCTGGGATTCCAGTTGATTTATCCTCTACATTAAACTCTCTGAACTGAACACTAACAGCTCCTGTTTTTTACTGTTAGCTGCATAATGCTGCCGCGGAAATTATTCTCTTGTTATCTGTTTCTCCGCAGCACTTTCTTATTTTATGGTTCATGTCATATGCTGTGTTATTCTGCTCACATTTTATAGGGACAATAAGTCAGATTTTAAACAACATCATTTTCAATATTCTGAATGTTTTTCACCAGGTTGAGAAGGTTCGAGAGTTCTTCTTGTTCATGAAGTTTTTGCTCTTTCGTTCATTGTCAAAACTTGAAGACAAAGAATTGTTGGAGTTTTTTTCAGTTTTTATTTTGAATGTAGAGTGCAGAAAACTATGGCCGTGCTATATTAAACACTGAAATGTATTCCATTCTTTTTAGTGCTCTCACACAGCAGCTCCCAACTTCTCAATCTGGAACCCCAGACTGAAGAGGGGGTCCACAGCGTTTTCCAGGGCCAGTTACCATGAACACATTACAGACCCCCCGCTGAAACTCCTGATCTGTTGTTTATTGTTGAGTATTGTGTGACTTTTAGGGTGCACACACAACACGCACACACACAGAGTCTAGAAATGAACGTTAGCCTCGGCTCGCTTCCTTCCTGCTTTGTATGAGCAAGAGTTCGGTATCTGTTCTCAGGTTTTGACACTACATTTTTCTGTTGTATAATCTCTTAACTTTCACCTTCAGCTCCACTCTGGCATCATAATGTGAGATGACTTTGGAAAGGAGAGAGACAAACACAGGAGAGGCCTTCAGGCATCACTCACAATCAGACACACAGCTCACTGAGTAATAATGGAGCATCACTTTGACCGTATGATAAAACTTATGCTGTTAAGGATTCTTTCAGGTTGTGGTTTCACTTGGGAGTTTCCGGCTGTTAGATTCTAACTGGATGTAAATTCCAGAGGGTCGGCTTTCCTTAAGGGCTGCGAGGAAGGTTTTTTACATACATCGCTCCCTGAATATCAACAATGAAATGATTGTTAGCCAGAAGAGATCTTACGTTAGATTTCTTCCATGATCTGATGCTGTTACCAGCCTGCACTGTCAAACTTTTCATGATACGGACTTCTTCCCGTGAAGTATTGTGTGACAGTCCAACTTGGCCAAATGGCAGCAATAATAGGCCATCGGAGAGACATGGGCAGAGCAGAGTTATCGTTCTGATTGGAGTTAATGGTGCATAGTGTCGGACAATCTCTCCCTCAAGGTGCTCCCGCTGTCGCTCTCGTCTCGGCAAACCAGAAATTTACAGGAGTACCTGTGTGAAGACACGTTAGGATCCCACACTCTGGGCACTGGATTAGTCATCGACCATATGCGAGTGGCCATGAAGACAGAGAGTTTCACACGCCTTACAGTATGCTGACAGTCTCTCTGTGTGAAAACATGCACGCATCATTATGTATCCATGTTGGCGGTTTGAACAAGTGATGCATGTCGGTTGACTCTTGAAAAGTAAAATACTTAAAATTAAAAAAAAAAAGGCCAGAGTTAATTGTAGTCACAGACGACAGCAGCAACTCTCATTTGGACATCATTGTATTTCTACTGAATTCTTATGTCAGTTAAGTCAAAGAAGGAACGTTGCATAAGATGAATCAGCCATTGACCAACGAAACAAATCTCCAGCCCATCCACAAACAAGCATACCAGTTAAACTACCAACTAAAGACTCAACCAGCCTTGCAGCCAGTCTCAGCCAAGCAACCAACCTACATTGGACCAAAACTTAAGAAATCAAATGAAGTAAAAGCGTTGATCTTTTATTTATTTACTGGCTTTGAATGAATCATTGCTTCACTCCACATGGACGCCCCTCACACTCGAACTCCGGATCATGTTGCACCACATCAGATCACTTCACGTCCTTTCACACGAGGTCACGGGTCTAAACGTGGCCTTCGTGACTCATCGCGCTCCTCCCCTCTGCTCCTCAGCCTCGCCTCCTGCAGCCATAATCAGCCATAAGAGCGCTTCGGAGATGATCCCAATCGCCTCCGCTCGCTAGCCTTGCGTGGTTTTCTACACCCTGCCGGCATGTCAAAGATGGTCAAACCAAAATGTGCGCATGAATATGAGGAATGAAGACAATCTAAATGCATATTCTGTCTGCATAAATATTTATAGCCCGAGCAGGAGATGCTCGCTTGCAGAATTTGCATTGTATTAGTGCAGTTTGAGGACATCCAGTGATTTATTGTGTGATTATCAGAGATTTAATCATGTGTCTGTAAAAGTGTTCTTGAGTCTATTAATATTTAGGGGCGACGGTGTTTCTCTACGATAAATTTGTATTTCACTTGAGTAATCTGCTGCTGTTTGTCTTATCTGAGTGAGCCTGGAGATGTTGTGCATGTAATTACAATGCATCATTTTGTTATTGGCACAACCCTTCATGAGATAACCGGTTCTACATAAAGTACCCATAGTTACACCTGTAACTGAGGCCAGAACACACCGCTGAAAGTACCAAGTTGCATCCCAGACGTAGATATTACAAAGAAAATATTCTTTTTTTTTCTCTCCCTCTGTATTTAATTTCATATCATTTTGATTCCTTTCAAGACAAATTTAAACTTTTTTAAGCCTTTTTTATTGTAATTTCTCAATGTTTTGGGTTAACCTTTTAAGGTCTTGCTCCTGTATTTGGAGATGCATTTTGAGTCATTGTTTTTTCCAGGGGTTTTATTTTTCCTTTATTTATTGTTGTTTATGAAATATTTAATTACTTCAATATTGGCGTGTTGTTTTTTATTTGCTTTCTTTATTTTTAGAGACTTATTTTCACTTTTGTTATTTATTTTTTGTCATTTTAACTCACCGCTAAGTTAAAAATGGGGCTGCTGCCTCAGAGCAACAAGTAGCAGAACCTGACCAACAGCACAGTCACTATTATCACTTTCCTCATGGTTTTCTATCTGTTGCGTTGGGTTTTAGGGGAAGAGCTAAAATCTATTCAGCGCGGATTTACTGGGTGGTTTAAAAAATCTCAATCGCCCCTTAACTGCTGCGATGCTGAGTGCAGCATGGGAAATATGACAAGTCTCTTTATGCTGTACAAACACCATGCGGTGAAAATGGTTTGTACGTCTGCACTCGGGTTCGCATGAAGATTGAAGAGGAAATGCTCTTTTCCTGCACTTTTCAATGTGACATTAAAAGCTGCGCCAGGCAGCCCCTTCCCTCCCCCCTTTATACTCTGCCGCTTTGAAATTTGGATTTGTAAATGCCAGTTTCAAACGGCGCTGGAGGTTTCAGGCTCCCCGCGCCACACTGAGTTGTGTTTGTGCGGATGTCGGCTCGGATCGGGATTGTTGTGTCTGATGAAGCCTGGACAGTCTGGTCCCTCACCGCAGGAGACGCCGTCGCCGAGCGGGGAGCTTTCCTTTCAACGTCCGTGCTGCTTTTTACGCCACCCGTCACCAATATTATCTCTTTTATTAAGGATTACAGCATTTATTGGCCCGTAAACAAAAAGTCTCAGTGTGCAATAACAACAGAAGGGTGACAAGCGAACAACTGATTGTGTGCTTTATAAACACTCAATGAATTATGTGTGAACAACAATAAATGTCTTATTACTGCTGCAGACTGGGCTGGTGTGACAGTTGTGAGCATAGCAGGCGAAAGACCGCGTGAGACAAAGTGGTTCATGCACAGAAGCCTGAGTCTGAGTCCAGTCAAGTTTAGTCGATCCATGCAGCAACAGCTCAGCCATCAATAGCATCATCTATATATGTTAGTGAGGTCCTGATAGTCCAGGTAACGTCGGGCTTTGCTGCTTCTATTGGTTTAAAAGCCAGGTTTTTAGGGGGACTAGCCACTGTTTGGAATTTCACAAGCTGCACCTGAATGTATTGAGTGATTTAACCTTTCAACAGACCGGCGCCGTCACCGCTGTGTGTGCTGCATTTAAATGTCTACAAGTTGGATTAAAACTCGTACAGAAGATCCATGAATTGCTGCAGCATCATTTGAAAACATTTATGCATAAAATGCCTCAAAACCAGCTCGACTGTGTTCCATAATGAGTTGTACTCCCATCATCATGTCTTTTCTAACACCCCCCCCCCCTCTCTCTCTTTCCCACCCCTCAGCGCTCAGCCCGTGGATCTCCTCCTTCTCGCACCCCGGCGTGAGAGACTACTCCCAGCTCACCCTTGACCTGACTAGGAATGAGCTTATTGTTGGTGCCAGGTAAGAAACTGTAAATCCACTCGGCTTTCTCACCCCACGTCACTGAGAACCTTTCCTGACAGGCTCGTACGGAGCGCTTTATGGATAATGACGCCTTCTAAAGTGCTCTACTGAGGCCGCGCTGGACCGCGTTTAAGCTCCGGATTTTGGCAGGGAGATTTGAAGAATTACGTCAGTGTGATTGCGCTTTTGTGTGCGATCGTGTGTGTGTGTGGGTGTTCTCACGAGATGATTTAGGCCCAGCTTTTGCCAATCTGACATACAAAGGACCTAAAACACTGACTTTCGACCAAACCATTGGTGACAACAGGACCTTTAATGTTGTGTATATTCAATATCAGCAGCGCCACTCTTGCCTAGTATCAGCATTGGTAATGACATCTTCCAAGAAGATCAAACTTTGACTGTATTCTTCTCTTTCCTCAATCCAGAAACTTCCTGTTCAGACTGGATCTCAGCAACATGTCACTGATACAGGTAGGCTATGTTTTCAATCACCTTTCATGAGGTCCTCTTTCAATTTTGTTCTTGTTGCTTTCATAAAGACGAGCTTATGTTGTGAGAATCATCCGAACAGAGAATCGTCGTATTTCTCGAAATACGAGCAAAACCTTGTTTATCTGAACAACCTTCTCGCAGTTTTCCGGGTGGCCATATGGGAGATGTGGACCTATTTTAGTAGTGCTTGTTCGAGGCGCTCACAGCCTGCAGCCACTTGCAGGTATCATTGTGGAAAAAAGTGCATTTAGAGCTGCAGAAACTCTTAATATGTGAACATTAAGTCTGTTCTTCCCTATAAAAGCAACTTGTTTTCCTGATTTTAGATCGCACTCAAAATTGACCTTTTACCAGGACAATTTGAGTTCATATGGGAGAATTTTGTCAGAATGGAAAAAATGCAGGTAAAGGATGTGATTATCTCATCAAACTGGACCTGAGCCTTCTTTCTTTGCCTGCCGGCCGTGCAGGAGCAGTGCGGGAGGTTTGTGTGAGATCAGGACAGAGGAGATTAAATCAAAGAAATGTAGAATATAAAGGATAGAAAGGAGGGGGAGGGATCGATAAATGAAGGATGGATCGGGACGCAGGAGGGTGAATGAGGGATGGTTATGAGTGAGGAGGATGGTCAGCTGAAACGAGGAGGGCGATCACACGGTTGTGAGAGGAGGATGAATGGGTGAAATGGATGAGATGGGAGACGGGAATGTGAATGAGGTCTGGAGGGGCTGCAGGAAAAGAGCCATGTTCAAATGTTAGTCTGGGAAGATGGATGGTTTGAGAGAGAGTCGTCTGATTGTCCCTCACTTTTCAACGTTTTACACACCTCGCACAAAGAGATGCTTCCTTGTGTGTCTGCATCCCTTTTTCGTCAAGTCAGAGTCCACATGGAGACAACAAATCCAGTTAATATAAACAACGAGCCCTGTAATCATTTCTGTTATTAAACTCTCCCTGATATGGCGCCGATTTCCCGGGAACATTTCGAACCGTTTGTGTCTCTGTGTGGGCGGAGCGTCAGTTCTGGTTCAGGACTACAAAGTCATCTACCTTCATCAGACGAGTAAAAGAGCCAGGATCTCTGGAGGCGTTTGCACATTTTAGAATATGAACTCCAGCTCGAGGCTGCCGCTGAATGAAGCCAGGAGACGGCGCCTGAAAGACTGACGAGTGCCAGCCAGTGTGTACGTGTCTGTTGATTCAGCTCATGTGAGGGGAAGAAAAAATCAACATGTCTCATTCATTTATTCCGAGTTTGTAATATTTTGATGACTTCTGGTGGGCATAGACGCAATCTGATTAGATGCCAGAAAGATGCGGAAGATCTCCGACCTGAAGCCGCCACAGACGGCTGAGCAGCGCCGCTTTGATTAACTTTTTAAACCAACATGTTTTCTGACACTACAAAGACTTTGTTGGTAATGAAACAGACTCCGGGAGCAACAAAGCGGCGGGGAAGCGGTCCCCTTCTAATGCTGCTTTCATCAGATTCCCAGAAAAATTTCCTCAACGCTGTCCCGATAGTTGCGTCCTCAAGACGCGAAGCTGAAAACCCTCCAGTGTTTGTGTATCAGATTAAAATAAAGTCATGTGATGCCAAGAAAATGGTAAATGGTTTCAACTCATATAATTTGTTTCTTTGTTCCGTTTATTATTCTCCAATGGGAGACTGATAAACGCCCTTGAAATTACATATTAAACTGCCCCACTGGCTTAAAAAAAAGGCTGTTTTCTTAGACATTTTCAGTTCTCCTTTGTTCTCACAAGGAGCTCCCGGCTTCTTTCCGAGGTGCACTTACATTGGTGTCAATTCACCGCCGCGCTCTGAAAGCGCTCCCTTTATAATGAGGATAACCAAGGGTCATGAGGGAGCGCAGACGGGCAGAACAAACCCCGTGTTAAAGATGCGCCAGAGTGTGAGGGGTACTTTCACATATTCAAGGAATGAAAATCTCTTCAAGTCGAAGCCGAGCCGCCGGTTGAAGGGATTTCAGGTCCCGTCTTTTTTTGTTTTTTGCTGGTTACACAACAAAAGGAGAGGGAGTATTTTAAGATGCCGCCCTCCGATGTCTTCTTGGACAGCTTTGGCTTCGCTGGCAGATGAGCACGAGGCTGCGGACCCTCCTCTCTGCTTCGCTGGCCAGTTTGTATAATGTTCTCATTGATTTCTGCTCTGGCACCACCAACGACACCTCCACATCAGCCAGAGTGGGGGGAAGAAAAAGGATCTACCTCATTTAGCACTGCAGCTCACAGCAAGACCAGTGTGTGTGTGTGTGTGTGTGTGTTTGTGCGTGTGCATGTCGGGAAGAGAAAAGGCCAAATTTAGACGGAATGTTCGATTACATGTGTGCGTCTTTTCGCGCTGTCGCCGTGTGCGTGCGTCCTTCCCGTGTATGATGAGGGTGATTTTTCTCCGGCACAAAGAGAATCGTCGTGAACGACGCGAGCGGAGCGAAAACAAAATGAACAACCCTCATAAGTCAACTTCGCCACTCTGAAACGAGACAACTAGGACACGCAGACAAAGGGCGCATTGATACCGGCGGTGACACACGGGTGGCAGCTGTACACGCCATGTCACTCACTTGTGGCTGCTGTTGAAAGGAGACTTTGTCAGACAGGAGTCGAGGCTGCTGATGTGCTTTCATCCTGCCAGGAGATGGAGTGCAAAATAATGCCGGCCGTTGTTGTTGAAATAATAACGTAATGGATGCCGCAGAATTCATCCCTGTGGTGACTCGAATGAAGGAATAAAAAGGTTAACCATCGGAGACAGGGCTTGTGATAGTTCTGCCTTGGAAAAAATGCGTGGGAATTTATTGCTTATTAGTGACACGAAAAGTTCATCTTTGATGCTTTTTGTGGTCATTGCACAATTTTTGTTAATTGTTTGAAATCCTTTGTCCAGAAAGACACCCAAAGACCAGATCTGGGGACGAATGAACAATAGTTTGCAACATGTAAGAGGAACACACAAACAGATTTAGCCTGAAAGATTCCAATGCTGTGAGTGGAACTTTAAAAGGTCAGGTCCTGTCCACATGGGCTAAGCCCCGCCCCCCACACTTGGAGACAGAAACGTACATGTACCCTGTACTTTTTTTGATAGATTATTCAACAGTTTGTAGCTTTTACCAGCCAGGTCAGTTATAACGAGCGGAGGCCCAGCTGACCCTCAAACCCCCCACTGGGAGCACCCCCCCCCCCGCCCCCGTCCTCAGCGATGCAAAACGAAGCGGAGAAGGAAAAACTTGACCAGATCGACATATGTTGCTACATTTTCCTTCCACTTTAGAGAAACTCGCTTAAATGAAAACCATCCGTCGTTTAAAGTGTGCAAACCAAGCACAAAAGCTGCTTTTCTTCACTCAGTGGCGGCGATGTGCCTGTTTAGATCGTACCGTTCCGCAGTGAGTTTTTTGGGGCTTGTCATTTGTGAAGTGTGATGCAACTGTACTGCAACGCGGTGCCCCACAGCTAATACTCGGGATGATAGCAAAGCCACTTTACCGCACAGCGCTCGCATCACCCCGGGCCTCCAGCTCAAAACACACACATCACACCCACGGGGAGAAATACACGTGTCACCGTACGCCCCACATTAATTATGTCCTCTGCAAAAAATATTTATGTTGACTTTCATCCCAAACATATGCCGGCTCCTCCTGCAGGCTATGTAAACTGTCATGCAAATAAACACAGCCATCATTAACTTTTATAACACTGCAGTGGTTTTTACTGAAACTGCCTGTGCTTTGATATTCTGCGGCAGAAGGAAACGACTTTGGAGGCGGTTATCTTGGCTGAACACATATTAAACTAAGTTTGATGGACACGTAGCATCCTCCGAAAGTGAACATCGAACCAAACATCTCAAGTTTTTCATCTGAAATTCTGGAAAGTGAGAGATTTCTGTTGATCGTTCGCACGGATGCAGAGTCTCGTCTCCTCTTTTTTGGTTGGCTTGAAACAAAGAGTTCCAGGGTTCACCTGCAAGTTTTCAAGTGAACAGAACTGCCAACCACAACAAAGTCTTCATCTGTTCAAAGGAGACTTTGTCCTGGTCTGGTGTGAACGCGTCCTCGGGACAAGAATTGGAGGAACCCGTTCGGTTCCGACTTTCCTCTCAGACTAAACACAGCTGAAGCAGCAAAGGCAAACGCGCACATGCTCTTGAAAAGTTACCAAGGTGAAGTGTTTGCGTCGCCTCACAATTCCAATCACTTTGCCGCCGAGCATACTTTGTACTAAACTTCAAAAGTTAAAGAGGCGACCTCATTTGATGGCAGCCTGGAGTGAAAGCTAACGGCTGCTGAAATGAAGCTGATCTATGAGAGTGGGGGGGGGGGAAAGCCTGTGGGACGCAAAGCATGACTGGCTTCACCATAAAATGAAGGTCGTCCATTGAGAACAGGTGAAAGTCATCCTGACCCTGTTTAGAAACCACTCGATGACTGATTGAAAAGCAAACCAGCGAAGGTGGTCCTCTGGCTGCCTGATCACAATGCTCCTTCATTCATCTGAATGGACTGGATGACCGGGGATTTCCAAGTTGGCCTTTATTATAACATGTAACCACACACCCATGATACCAGCCCCTTCAACACCACCACCGCTTCACCTTGTGGTGTTGACTTTCTTCTCATTTGTGACCCCCAAAAAAGATCACATGGGTGGCAAAGTTTCTTTGCATCAAAGGGCGAGAAGTGCTCTGTGATACATCTCAGAATTCTAGATTTCATAACAACATTGTGCTTTTAAAGATGGGCTGGAATAAGTGATGTTTTATTGCTCTGTGAATTCAAGTTTTTGTTGCCAGAAAATGTGACCAATCAGACAAAGGCACTCCACAATAAATGCCCTCCAAGTACGGACTGCACTGCTGCAAAAATCTGTGGCCTAGAAAACGCTCGTCCACAGATGGAGGTTTCTCTCTTTGTTCATTATCAGAATGGTGCATGTTGCTATGAAAGTTCACTGGTTTAATAGCTGCTTATTCGTTGTTTCACACTTGTTTCACACCCCTCCTCCGAAGAAAAAGAGTTGCTCAAAAATTGAACGTTATCACTGAGTTTGCGAGAAGAAAGAAGTTCTCATAACTCCTTTCAATGAAGTTGACTTAAGCAGGTCACATCAGAGGAACACCCTGAAGTCAGGCAGAAGTTCTCTGACTGGATACAGTATTTTTGTATACCTGTGTGTGTGCGGCAGAAAGGAGACAGGTGTGCACATGCCAGCTTTGCAGTTTTTCCCCTGGCAAAGAGTTGAAGTTAGCTTGTTCCACTTGCATGGAGGGGGGGGGGGGGTCACAGTGCTGATGCCAGGGCTTTTAAAGGCTCAACCCCAGCCCATTCTGTTCAGGCACCTGGGAGAACACCTGCCACGGCCATTAGCGAGCAGGCAAGCGTGGAAGAATGAATGCGTAGGCAATCAGCGCAGAGAAAGAGTGGGAGAAAGAGTGAGAGAGGAGACAGACGAGGATAAAGAAGTGGGCCGGAAGAGAATAAAAGACGTCACGGATAGAAAAGAGGAAAAAAAGGAGAAAGGGAAGCAAGAGAGCAGCTATGAAAATCTCACATTAGACAGCCGAGATGAAGAGAAATGAGGGGGAGAATGGAGGAGACGTGGGGGGACGAGCTCTCAGTGTGGCAGCGCTTCCTCCTGTGAGACGCCGCGTCTCGGCGGACTCCTACAGTTTCACAGGACACGTCCGGGGAGAGCTCTCAGAGCTGCTTCGGATAATTTCTTGCTCTGTTATTGTAGAGGGGAGAAAGACTCTGCTGAATCCCCTCGATGCTTTTGACAGATGAATCAGTGATAGAAATGCGTCCCGACTGCCGGTATGGAAAAGAGCAGTTGACAAATACATTGAAACGCTGTCATTCACAATGAATGAAATGTGCATCTTAATTTTTTTCTCCCTTTAACATCCTCGGTCAGACAAATAAATTAGTTGGTCAATGCAGAAATGTGCACATTATTCAGCAAGAATTAAAAACTTTTCTGTGAAAAGACAAATGCAAAAAAAGTAAGTTTCAATCATTTAAGTTTGTATACTTTTCTTCTCTCATTGTTTTCTAATTAGTCAATTATCGTTGAGTTATTTGAATAGCCTGCTTTTACGTAAGCTAAATATTGGATAAATGTTAAACAAAATAAAAAGTAAATTATTTAAATTGTATTTTTTCCTCATAAATTCTTTTAAAGAAATTAAAGACCATTTGTAATTCATTCCAACCATCAAGCAACAGGTGAAAATTGCCATGACAACTGGGTCAGTTGGTTCAAAGATGACGATTGAGCAGGAAGGTAAAGGGTTAAAGACAAAACGCACTACTGAGCAAAAGAAATCAAAATAAACGTGATAAACAAAGTGCATGCGAAGCTAATGACTTTATAAGTGCCTAATCAGTAACTATAATGCAATTATTCTGGAATATATTACTGTGTGACGGACCGATGTGATGAAATTACAGTAATGGGCTCCTGTGTGTTACAGTGGGCGCCGTGTGCAATAACACAACTGTTTCCTAACAGTTGTCTTCTTCGAGTTTGTATTCTGGCAACATCATAAAATGATTCAGACCGTAAAAATAAACATTGGTAAACAAACTCCCACTTGAGTAAACAGTGGAGTTAATAGTCATTATCAGTTAGTAAAGATGTGTGTTGTTGAAATATTAAAAGCAAACGGAACGAGTTGGACTCACAGCGGAAGCAGATACCGGACTCAAACTGAGAACAAATTTTCACAAATGATGTGATTTGTAATTCTATTAAAAATGTAATTTGCGTGCAAACACTAAGTGCCCTGCACTTCAGCATCACCCACCCAGCCACCTCACAGTGGGACTGCTCCGGCTTCCCACTCAGGCACCGCGTCGACTCTGAACATCACATGCTCCTGCATATTCTTAGAGTCTTGTGTCTGTGTTCTGCACCCTCCTTTGCTTCACCTTCTTCAGCTCTCTCTCTCTCTCTCTCTCTCTCTCTCTCTCTCTCTCTCTCTCGCCCCCCACCCCCCACTCTCTCTCCCTCCTGTGTGGGATGCAGTGCTGGTACGACTTGCGGGTGGTGGGTCTGATTGCAATCCACCCACGTGCTCTGTCCAAGCAGCACCCGCCGACGGAGCTCTCTCTCCCTCTGATGTGCGGGTCGGGCTGATCTCCGCCGCAATCAGAGCAGCAGGGGGACGTCGGTGGGAGGTGTGTGTGTGTGTGTGTGTGTGTGTGTGTGTGTGTGTGTTTGGAGTGGGAGAGCGGCGGTAAAAACAGCA
>JASSRZ010002138.1:0-39752 GCA_032164315.1 Malacoctenus gilli
GTGTGTGTGTGTGTGTGTGTGTGTGTGTGTGTGTGTGTGTGTGTGTGTGTGTGTGTGTGTGTGTGTGTAGAGGGGTTCCATAAGGTGTACCTCCATCACAGTTAATGACAGCCACCAGGAGGGGTTGGTGGGCTTTGACCAGTTCATGCCATGGTTCACAAGCATATGGTACCGTGGACACCCTGATCCAATGCAGCCTTACACTGTAAAAATGCACACGGGTACACTAAAAACCATACACACACCGACACACATGGCTGGCCAATGTGGATTGATGGGAGATTGTCTGAGCTGTCCAAATGTACTTTGTGGACCAAGAGAGGACAGCCAACCATCTGTATATCCTTCTACATTTGACTCAAGAATATAGGGTATGACCCTCTGTTGAGGTATGTGTGACCACTGTACAACAATCACATGATTTATGTTGCTGACAGTAAGTCAGCCCCTTTCCCTGTGCTTGTTGGACTCGAGCAGGGCTCAGTGAGTTGGAAAATTTGTTAGAAAAAGTGAAGTGTGGGCTATCTCAGTTCAGACTGCTGGCCAAGACTGCTGGCCAGTGACCCTGTCCTAGAGAGGTGTAACAGAATGGATAGATTAAAGGAAGTGTAAACGGGCCCTTTTTTTGGTCCTCAGGGTGTGTGCTATTGTGATTCCCTGGAACTACCCTCTGATGATGCTGGCTTGGAAGACAGCAGCTTGTCTGGCTGCTGGAAACACAGTGGTTCTTAAACCTGCACAGGTCAGACTCATCTCTTTTAGAAATTATATTCAAAGTTTTAAAATCAAGCAATTTATTTTGCATCCACTATACATTTCCAGGTCACTCCACTGACAGCATTGAAGTTTGCAGAACTGGCAGCAAGAGCAGGATTGCCAAAAGGAGTGATTAACATCCTGCCAGGATCAGGTAAAGACTCACAAAAGAGCAAAGTAAATTGATGACATGAGCTTGAGGGCTGATTTTAGGAGTTGCTTTTTTTTCAAGGCTCTCTGGTCGGTCAGCGACTGTCAGACCATCCAGATATACGGAAACTGGGGTTCACTGGCTCAACTGAAATTGGTAAACACATCATGAAGAGGTAATATATCCTCAAATTTAAAACGTGATCCAAACAAATGACTCCACTGCTCATGGATGTTATCTGCATTTGTGTCTATCTGAAGCTGTGCAGTCAGTAATGTGAAGAAAGTCTCTTTGGAGCTTGGAGGAAAGTCTCCACTCATCATCTTCAGTGACTGTGACATGGACAAGGCCGTGCGCATGGTGTGTGCACACAGGCACTCAGCCTGCTTTTGTTTTTTTCACACAGTATTGCAGAAAAGTCACTTGTGTGGATATCTTCATTCCAGGGCATGAGTTCAGTGTTCTTCAACAAGGGGGAGAACTGCATTGCTGCTGGCAGACTATTTGTAGAGGACACCATTCATGACCAATTTTTAGGAAGAGTGGTAGGTTATGTTTGTTCCAAAACTGATGGTTGTCTGTGATGACTGACAAGAATGACAGAAATGTTGTCTGTATATACAAATTCAAGAAAACTTGTTCTGAGTCTTACTGTTGTGCTACCAAGAGATTGCCGGATATTTCAGTAGAGTTAAAGCATATCCTCCTGCATAGAAAGAAAAATCCATTGAATGCATCTGTTGATTTGGCACATCACAGGCACTGAGCATGTGTGTGACTTATAAACCAGATAGTACATCTGTAAATAAATGAAACATTTTGGGCCAGATCTACTGTATAAAATCATTTTTCACAAAAAAGGTACAAACTTACAGTGAGAACTAAGGGTTGCATCATTTAATGCTGGGCTCACACCAGAAGACTCTGAAAAGACTGAGAAAAGACTGAGATGCGAGCTGATAGTCTTTTCAAACGACTGGTGTTGACAGTTTAGTTGCAGACGAGCTTGCAACTTGCGATCATATCAACACATTTGATATGATCGCAAGCCCAAAGACTCGGGAAAGACTGGAGTGGAGTGAAGTCGCAGACTGCAGATTACCACCTCAGACATAACGATCGAAATGACGGGAGCAGACCGCAACTCCAGTGCGACTCTTAAAAACTGTCAGCCGTTAGGGACTGTGAAAATCGTTAGGTGTGAGCCCAGCATAAGGGTGGAAAATAGTGTACCTGCATCCTGTTAATGTGATTGCTTCAATGAATATGCAATATGCATTGCAGAAGTATTCAATGTTTAAACTTAACTCTGTGTGTGAGTGCTGGGAAGAGAAATTGCAACTAAATTCATTCAACACATCCAAACCCTATCAAACCTTTAAACAATTTTGTCGATGGAAACTGTATCTTTGTTGAACACATCTCAAAAGGAGGTGTAAACAGTTTTGTATGGGTAATCTCACACACAGCTGCAGTCATTGTAGCATGAAAGAGACATAAAAACAATAAAATAAGATGCAAAAAAAAATAAATTTTCACCCTCATATAAACATTTTTGGAGTGACAGAAGAAGTAAATACTCATAAAATTGCCTGTTCAGCTGTATTGGGGCCATTGGAGGAACTCAGAGTAGATTTGAAGCCAGCGAACTTTATCCATTTAATTCCCATTCTTTGCTGTAGCTCATTTAAGTATTTATTGGCTTCATTTACCACTCATTCTACAGGGTCAAAATTCACTTTGTCCTTTTGTTTCTCTAATCATACTATGCTTTGAATTATAAACCATCACAAACCCTGATTTATGTATGTGTCGCAAACCCTTTCATGCACATTTGTAAACTCATCACCCAAATTCGTACATTCAAATGAGGTAGTAGATATGGCCCTCTATCTTAGTGATTTTGAAAACATTCCAATTCTAATGGCTGACACCTGTGAAGTATTTTTGAAACGCATAAAGAGTTGATAGGCTCTATATTTCTGCATTCATCTCTGTCTTTGACAGCTAATGGTATTTATTTTACAAAGCGTGTTTGGGATTAGCTTTCAGATTAAATGGGCATTACCTTTAGAAAAAATGGACAGAGTCATACCTCCTGGTTATCATGCCAAAATATAGCCGCAACCAAGCACCTTACAAAACAGACTGAAGTTTGTAGTCGTAGAGCATCATGTACCTGCACAGAGCAATTACAGGGTAGTTGACAAAATGAGATGGATTGATGTAGTCCTTTTTGCTGAATGTAAAGTTCTTTTGTGCTTTCTCTCAGATTGAAGAAGTAAAGAAGATGAAGATCGGGGATCCACTTGACCGCTCCACAGACCATGGCCCTCAGAACCACAAAGCCCACCTGGACAAACTGTTGGAGTATTGTCAGACCGGTGTCAAGGAAGGAGCCACTCTGGTTTGTGGTGGCAAACTGGTGGAGAGACCAGGTAAGAACCTGCCAAACCTTAAGGATTAGGAATTTACTTTTGGAATTTAACACTTGATCATGACAGTAGGAGTATAGCCAAGGATACAAGCAGTCAGAAGAGGTTTCTTCATCTTCTGATGGAGTGAGGCTGACTTTAGTTCATTCCTCCTGAGGAGACAGCTCCCTCTCCATGAAAGGAGGCAGCTGAGCTGCTTCCGGCATCTGACCAGCATCCCCCCTTGTCACTTCTCATTGGAGGTGTATCACGCACAGCCCTTGGCCAATCTGGGACCCGCTGTTTCCAGAGTGGCCTGGGAGTGGCTTGGGATGCCTCTAGAGGAGGGGGTAGTGGAGATGGACATGCCTCGGCTTTTTTGCAACCCCTTGTGGGCTTCATGGGAAAGAAGACAGATTTTTCCATTGTTGGAAAAGCGATTTCATTCCTTTGTCCAACCGATCTAACTAACCTAACTACATGTTTTTCAAAAAGAAAACAATAGCTTGAAAAAAAGACTGTTATCTTGCCCACATTATATCACTGTTCTCATGTGAATGTGTGATTTGTTGTCTGCCCACAGGGTTTTTCTTTGAGCCCACAGTGTTTGTGGATGTTCAGGACCACATGTATATCGCCAAGGAGGAGTCATTCGGTCCCATTATGATCATTTCCAAATTCAAGAGCGGGTCAGTTCAAATTAAAGATTGTGCCTCATATACTATAACGGATTCTTAGATGACATCAGAAGCCAAGTGACCATTTTGGCCTCTCAACAACCAGAAATGTACCTCTCCAGTCATGTATTTAGACTACAAAGAGTGCAAAACAAAGTCAATTGTTCAGTGATCCATTATTCTCAGCACTTACCACAGCCACACAAATAATGTCATGTACAGAATGCAAGCTACAGACTACTTTGCAAGTAAATCCTAAAATCGTCCATTAAGGCCATCGCTTTTGACCACTAGACGGAAGGCAAAAACAACACAGCCTCAGCCAGGAGCACCACACAGGGTCCCCCTCCCCTTATGTTTTTTTTTTACCTTAAAGAAGTTCTGGTTAGTCACTGTTACCAGGGTGACAACATGGGATCCCACAAATTTTCCGTCTCACCTCTTCTGACAACACAGTTAGCTTTGTGACTGTTAGCTTCCTTCCTCTGCTGCAGCTGCATGAACTGCAAGCCGGTAAGCCTCCACCTTCCCACCAGGGCTCCATGCTTCCAGAAGAGCCAATAATTGTCCAATACCGCTAATGTTTGTGTTTCCACCTGTGGCGGCAAGGTCAGTGTTAGCTGCTGCACTGTGACTAACACCGTCACAGCTGCGGTGCTACAGCAGCAGCACACACACAGAGCTTCTTCTTTCTTGGATCCTCGTGACACAGAGCAGCAATTCAGCACAGATTGGATCCTTTGGGACAGATTGTTGGGCACAGAAACAAAATAAAACATCTGGTTACTTTCCAAAATAAAATACATTGCGTTCACATCAGATCAAATTTCCCTGTATGACACCTTGAAAATGTCTAACTGGGAGAAAGCAGGCAGACAGAAAAAGTTTTATGGTCTTTTGAACTTTTGAAATTTTCTGTACAGTATTGATTAGATGGCGACAAGACAGCCAAGATAGCGTATCTCTTCGCAGTCATGCTATTACATGATGTCACTCAAAATTTTCTATAGCTTGTCACCTCTTGATTTGCCTCTGGTCTTAACACTGTTGTGTGTCTCTGCTGTCAGTGAGGTGGAAGATGTCGTGAGAAGAGCCAATGCGACTGAGTACGGCCTCGCATCGGGTGTTTTCACACGGGACATCGGCAAAGCTCTGTACGTCAGCGAAAGGCTGAATGCTGGAACTGTTTTTGTCAACACCTATAACAAAACTGATGTGGCCGCACCTTTTGGAGGGTTCAAGCAGTCTGGATTTGGCAAAGACCTGGGTAAGACAAAATGCTGCCAAGAAATACCGATTCGGTACATTCTGTCGATTATTCTTTTTATCAGTACAAAATGACCAAATGATGTGACCGATGAGTCAGTCAGATTTTTTAATTTCACTTTGACTTTGGTCTTCAAAGTACTAGTATTTGACTCAAGTATTAAAATGGGTATTTCATAGACAATTTCCACCTTAAGCAGCAAGGCTATACAAAAAGAAATACTGTCAGCAATTCAAAGCAGAAAGAAAAAGTGAGATAGGATTAACTTACCTGGAAGCAGTTAGTTCATTGTTACAAAGACAATTCAAAATCTTTGTTCCACAGTTATTAAGATGCTTTTATTGAAACTCCAATAAAATAAAAATGTAGCGTTTCACTCAGTTTGTTTGTTGCCACAACTTCACAGTTTTCCCACAGATGTGACAAGCTACATCTTGGTTGTCGTGGAGCTAAAGTGGCTCCACACTTGACTTCGCTGAAGTTCCACCTTTGAATTACACTCACATTGATAAAGACACCATATTCCTGCTTATGATATGTATCACCATAAATGACTGAAGTGTCAAAAGTTTTGATGTTTTCATTTGAAAAACGATTATAGAGTGTAAATATCTGGTATCAGAATCCACACATCATTCGCTTTTGGGTGTTTCTCGTAGAGTTCTTTGTACCTTTTTATGAACTCTTTTTAGAGTTATTAAATTGAAGTCAAACATTCCTGTTTGGAACGCCACTGTGCAGATATAAACCTATGTTATCAAACTGAGTCAGGAAACAGTGTGAGGACTCATCTTGTTTGAACCAGCAAACTGGTTCTTTGTGCTGCCCATCGTGAGAGGAAAAATTTGTTGATTCCTAATTTTTTGTTTTTAACACGAGTTTTTAACATGGTTTTTGGATCGTCTTATTATATTTCAAAATGCACAGAATGTTTCAAAGATCATATCATCAAAATTTTCTGAAAAGATAGAAACTGCATGCTTATCTGCTCGGATTTCAATCATTATGTTTATCTTGACTCTTTTCATTTCTTTGAGTTTGCACTGGGGCAAGTTTTTTAATGTCATGTGTTTCCCAACAGGACGGGATGCTCTCAACGAGTACTTGAAGACAAAGGCGGTGACCATTGAGTATTAGGTTTCATCGCACGACAGAGAGAGCAGTGAAGTGTCGGTGGACACCCCAAGAGGAGGAGAATGGACAGGACCACGTAACCCTGTAACTCATGTGCCTTTAAATGAAAACAGATTACATTTCCTCTTACTGGGACTATTTGTAGGTAGTCCAGCTGATTCAAGGTTGCTTTAGTTCAAAGCCTTTTTCCTTGTCACATTACATCTATCAAAGACTCATCAATAAATAAAACCTAACACTTTCTGTCTTTCCATTTGGTTCTCAATAAAACCTGCTGAAAATCATTTTTATCCCAGTTGTTTTAAATAGCTTCTCAAAGTGTGAACCTGAATCGTAACTTGGCACTATTGGAGCTGGCTCCAGGGTTGGAGCCACAAGGAGTCATCTCTTGAAAGGATCAGCCCTCCTACGACAACACTGGGTGTGGCGCAAAATTAAGAGGAGCAAAATGCATTGAGGGAATCAACTCAAGATGTATTTTGAGTGTGATATAAAACGGCTTTCGATCGATCTAACATTATTTATTCAGTTTACATTACCCTCACAGATCACACCAAGAACATCATGAAAAAATAAAACATCAAGTGCTAACAAATATTAGATTTTGTCACATCATACAAATATCACGCTGCTATGCTCAGTATAGCCTCATGGGGACAGTACTCTCTCACTCACAGGAATGATGCTGTCGAGATTATTCCCCCCTAACATCACACTTATTTGTTGTGCAGTAAGCAACCTTTTCTTATTTCCTTGTACACTGCTCACCAAGTTTAAACACATTAATCCTCCTTAAAACTTGCCATCATTTGAAGGATTGTTGCTTTAAGTAGATTTTTATTTTCCTTTAAGGCCCCCCCCCCTCATGGTTCTTGTTGCATTTGCATTATTTAGGACTGATATGCAATGCTTTCTCTCACTCTCTCTGGACAAGGTGCTTTGCTCCCTTCAACTGTCTCCTCCTTTGTCTCCCCCTCCATGCTTTCCCCGCTAACATGGAGATCTTCTGTCTTATTGGCTGTCGCTTGCTGCCTGTGTCTCTGTCACTGTGATAAGAAAAAAAGGGGGGGTGGGGGGGCGGCACCTGCTTCACCCATTTGTGCTCTCTGCTTTGTGCTTTGTGCGCCTCATTCTTTTTATGCTATTTATCTCCTCTGGTTGCTTTGTAATTGACAGAAGATGGAGGGTCATGTGATCTGTAATACCCAGGGATTTACTCCGAGGCATGCTCTGTTTCCTCTTCTTCCTCCCACCATCCCTATCTGAGCAGAGATTGCATGTTGGTGTCCCCATTCAGTCACAGACTGCTCTCCTTCCTGCAGTATCTATTGTTACCCATGGCTCGAACAGAGGGCTCAGTCGTGTGTTAGATGCCCATCCTGTTACACGTGTTGGATTATTTGTTCATCTGTGACACAGAGCAAGTGTGGTGAGTAATGTGTTTTATTTGCATTCCTGCTGAATTTATCCAACAAGGTCCACTTTTTGCATAGTGTTCTGCCTGCTGATTGGACATTTCTGCTGAATGCATTGACATAGCTACAGAGCTTTGTGTGAATGCATGCATGGTGGTGTTACCGCTTCACTCACCTTTGAGAAAAGTATTCCATTTCTTTGATGAAATGATAATCAATAAGACAAATTCTCAGCACAGCTGCAACAATTGCTAATTCGTAAAGAGGAGCTTTTCAGAACGTGAATATGTGAAAGTGGTTAGAATGACATCAGCTTAAAAAAACAAGTCTTTTGTTTGCATTCCAATTTGTGAGAAATAGCTGAGTGATATTTTCAACTGCCACCACAAAACAACAGCCTCAACTCAGACCTGCCAGGGTAACCAGTGTCTGGAGGACCCTATGAATCAACTGAGCCACAGTCGGAAGACTTGTGGCCCTTCATTTCCTTTGGTGAAATAGAAGTGATGGCCGCCTTTGGAACCAACGTTCAGCCTTTAGGCCAGTTTTTCTGCAGTATTTCACTTTGCTTCAAAGCCCAATAATGCTTCAACAGCCCAATTATAATAGAATGCCCAGTCACTTATTTCAGTACAGTGTTGTTGTAGGCACATTTAAATCTTGGTAGTGCTGCTTCAGATCAATCTATATATGTGTACCCCATTGATCTGCAAATAGACAGATTGTGGTAAGTCAGTGTTTCATTTTGACAATATAATAGCCCAAATATTTAATATGTAAATAATAATAAACTAGTGCAAGCAATGATTGTTGGTGTGTCTGCATGCCATTTGGTGAGGTGCTTCGGGATGCCACGTGGCAGTTTTAATCTAATCCCAGTCAATTCCTCTCAAATCCTCCCAGAAGAGCTAATCAGTGAGAGAGCAGGATGAAACGGCTCTTCCATTCAAGGGTTTAGCCCCATTTTGTCACTAATGTCTGCACGTGCAGAGAGGAGAAATATTTAGAGTGAACTGTAAATAATTAGAAATACAATTATATCAATGACTTAACATTCAATCAAAGTTCCAGCAGTTACTTACCTTTGAGTTATCAGAGTTGAAGGCTGCATTGGTACAAAATGCTCTGCATCGTCCACCTGAATACTACCTAGATGCTATTAGGCAAGACTGTACAGGTTTATTATGACAACTGATGGGTTTAGAGTACCAAAAGAGAGCAATCCACAACACACAATGCTATCACAGGACCCCCACTCATATTTGCGAGTGTAGATTAGGTGAAATGTTATTGGTGTGAAACTCTGAACTCCAAAAGATGAAAACAAGGTTTTTTTTAGTTTTTACTCAGTTAATTAAAGGTAACTCAAATGTTCTAGTCACTCAAATTAAAATGTATGATGAAGTTCAGGTTTTATATATTATGTGGTTGTGCATACAGTGCTTTTTAGTGTTGCCACATACGCACACACTCGGTCCTAATGCATTCTATGTTGCGTATCTGGGGGCAGGGGGCTCCTCAGTAGATGGCACCCATCTGGTGAGTCCACCCTGCTCCCAATTTTAAAGCACCACATACACATACATCTGGGAGGACAGGCAGGGCCACACTTGGCTTGCTCACCTGGGGAGAGGAGCACTCCGGGTCATCACCCCTTGCCTGTTGCTACCATTTTAATGCATCACATGACACCTGCACTCAAACTTAGCCATGGTGCAGGGAGTAGGTTTCTAAGTAAGGGAATTTAGGAACCCAGTAATAGGGTTGGTGGTGGGTTTCACTTTTTAAACAAGGTTCAGGTCATGGGGCCCGCCTTCTCGTGATAGGATAACTAAATTTAAATTTTTTTAAAAAAAATATATATCTTTAGTAGTTTTCAAGTTCTATAAACAAACACACAAACAACAGCAGTCCCACACACTGAAAACAAAACAAAAATGTACAGTATTCAAAGCTCAGTTTTGTTTATCAGGATGAAAAACAGATATCCAGGTATTTCAGATACAGAAGTTTGGCTGATTATGTAACTCAAGTGTTGCTCCGTCTGGGAATATCAGACCAGATAAGTTCAGGTTCAGGTCCTGGCTGGGGTAGGGGGCTGGCTGGGGTAGGGGGCTGGGGGTGCCAGGAGTTGTACGGGCTGTAGTAACGAATGGGGGGCGAGAGTGGTAAGGGTGACTGGCTGGCAGGGGGCCCCCCGTGTTGCTTATCTCCTTGGCTACGCCATCAGCCCCAGGAGGTGGTGGGCAGCGTCCTCCAGTGGTTTGGGGTCATGGTCGCATCCAGTGGATGGATGGATGTTAGAGGCGGATCTCGTGGGCTGAACCTCTCTGGTTTTGTGGTTAACTGATTGGCCTGTCACTCATGGCTTGGGTCTGGCCCTGGGTTTTGGTTCTTTTGGTTATCCGCCCCCCCCCCCACCGCATGATAAAAGAATGCCCACCAGTCCACATACGTCAGTTACTCTCACCTGGTAATAGCAGGATAAACCCACTTGCAATTTTATTGCCACACCACGGTCTAGTCAGGAGCCTGCTAAGTGGTAATATGGATAATATGACTGAGTACGGTATTTATCCTGTGTCCACTCTCGTGTCATTATGTTCTTCACTCCTGTTTCTACTTGTTCACCCTCTCCTAGCTCTAGATACTGGGATGATAGGTAACACACTGCATGTAGACCACCTGTCTCAGAGCACGATTAGCATCTGCTCATCATTTAACTCTTTGATTACCACCCCCCCTGCCTTCACCACCACTACCACCCTCTCAAACCCCATTTCTTTCACCCCCTCCCTCTTTCTCTTGTCCATCTTACACAGCCCTCATTGTGCACCACGTCACCTGATAGTAACCCCCAGCAAGATGGCCAGTCACCAGTGATGGCAGGTGATGGTCACAGTTATACAAAAAAATCAAAATTGCTTTTATTCTACAACAAAATAACACCTTCAGTGATGATGTCAATACTTAAGAATAATGCAGACCAGAGGAGTGTGAGTCAGATCCGGTCTGGGAGCACACGTTTCATTGAGGGTGGCAACACAGTCATGAGGCTCTCCCTCATCAAGTAAAAGTAGGATGGAGGCTGAATTCAGAGTGGTGCAGCATGTCCCCGCCACACTTGGCATGTAGAGGAGGCAGGTGTGTTAACTGAGACAACATGCAGGAGTGAAAGTGATGCGTGCGACTCCAGGAGGATGTGCAAGACAAAATGAGGGACATGAGGGGTTAGCTGAGACGAACCCATGATGCTACTGCAGCTTGTTCTGCAGCCAAAGAGGGTGGCCAACAGCCCCATGTCTAGTTTGGCTGAAAGATAGGTGACTGAGCAAAGCCAGTCACCATGCTTTTGCAGGAGCATGGATGTCAAACAACCTGAGCATTCATCAACAGTCTGTGTGAATGATTTCGAGAGATCAGGGAGACTTGAAATTGGAGAGGACTGGACAGCCAACTTCATCTCCACATAGAAGTTAGTTGCTATGAAAACTATGACCATCTGTGAATGAAAACCAGGCCATGCTGAAAATTTACATTGTACCACACTATGACATTATTTGTTTGGGAATTACCTCCAAAAGCTTTTCCCATTTTTAGCAATCAAATCGGAATGAAGATAATTCAAGAAGATGAGGTGGTGGTTATCTGATGGGTGTGAAGTGCCTCTTTTGTTTGTGTAAATACATAAATTTATCAAATTTTTCAAAAGATTAATTTTTGTTATTCATGGTACTATGTACTTAACTCATTTTGACAATTGAATAGACGTGCAGGTGAAGACTCGTACAGTGAAATGATGCTGACATGCTTTGAAAAGGACACCCAACTGGACTGAGAATCAGTTATCTGTTTTGATTAATAAGATCTACTAACTTGGAAAATATGCTAAATGTACCAAATCATTTGCAAAGATGCACTGAGATATTGAAATATGTACATGAGCAATCTTATGAAATTAATTAGAAATTTAATTCTGTTGAGAACAATTGCAAAGTGGTGTGGAGGTTTGCCCATGTTGTTTTGAGAATCAAGAAATGAACCAAACCAATGGAGAAAAACAGTTTCCCCTGGCACAGAAAGTGACTGCAACAGAGGATGTGTCCTGATTGGTCATCCTATTGGTCAATCCAGTTGATATGAGGATAGGCTTTCCATGGAAATGGGAAGGAGATGATGGAGAAGCAAGCCTAATTGGCTAAAGTAAAGAGAGAGAACTCGGAACAATGAGATCTATTCACTAGAAAATTGTGTCAAATGGAGAATTACTGTGCTAACAGTTGGCAAGCTATACTTAATGACTTGCAAAAATGTACTGAGACTTTGAGACATGATGAACGCATCTGTAAATTGATGAAACTGAAGATAAATTCACTTCTTTTGTGAGCAGCTACCAAGTGGTTTGTAGTCAAACATGAATTGTATCAATTAAAAAAAAAAAAGGCTAAACACCTGTGTCAGTATCAACTTTAAATTGCCTATAACTCTATACTGACAGCTTTGGCTACATCTCTTTTTAGTTTACAATAATTCCTCACTCTGATCTTTTTTTTTAAGTCTGCTTTCAAGAAGCTGAAGGCATCGATAGAGTTTTGTGAGAAAATTAATGTAGATCATTAATCAGTTAATCAGAGTTGATCAGGACACACAGTAACATGGTCACACAGCAGGCCATGCAAACCATGCAAAAAATCATCGTCAGGAACTGCGACATAAGGAGCTTAAAATAATATAACTAATTACACTGAAGCACTACCTTTGCATTACCGATATTACTTTTGCACGAGAACAGAGGAACATTTTTCCCCAGTTTTTTCATCATAAGCTTTTCTGGGAATTGAGAAGTGGATGGGAATCCCATCTCCTGACATTAAGTCGTTGTTGACACCATTCATGGAGTCAAACAATGACTTTACTGTCAAGCAGCCCAAAAAGTACCTGAAAAAATTGTGTGGTGTAACTTTCTTAGGGGTCCAAAAGTAAATTTGAAAGCAAATCCACATGGGCAAGTGCTTGGTGACAGTGGAGAGGAAAAACTCCGTTTTACCAGGAAGAAACTTCCAGCAGGAGCAAACTCAGAGGTGGCGGCTTACTGCCTTCATCGGTTGGGGTTAGTGGGGAGAGAGAGAAAAACAGAACAGCAGCAAAAGGTTTACATCAATCATAAAAGATGACATTGATTAGCAAGCGAATCCACATGCCACAGTCTTGATGACATGATCTGTCCTGTTGGTTCCTTCTATTACTCTCGCTGATGCACTGTGGATCAGCTGAAAACTCCTCAAAGAGTATTTTGCGTATCCTGACAATAAAGAGTCACAGTAATCTAATCTTGATGTGACAGATGCATAAACTTTTTCTGCAGCACTCTGAGTGACCATGTTCTGGATTTCTCATAATGTGTCCAACACATGTGTTGTCTTATTAAGTGTAAACAGCATGGGTCCTAATCCAGTGCTCTGTGAGAGGTATGCTCTCATTTCCTTTTTCCATCATGCTACTGCGACTGTACATTGACAACAGGAGTTTCATATATTTCCCAGTGCAAAAAACCAAATGACAGCCATCTAATATGGACATTGTGACATGTTTATGTTACATCAACACAATGACGCATGTTTTGTAGGCATCAGGGTTTAAGTACAGGGAGTATGAGTGCAGGCCAACTGGGAACAGGGGAGGGGCAGCAACCAAGCTTGAGTGCAGTGAAACCTCGCTCTAACGCTGTGCACTTTTTCATTTAATGTTTTCTTTTTTTTACAGTGTATGAACGCGCATTGTGTTCTGTATCCTGATTTGCTATGGAACTGTAGGCCAATGTCAATAAGTCTCCTGCATGCCTCCTCTCTGTCCAGTATAGAATGCATTCGGTTCAGTAAATTTCCACACTTGAAAAGTTTCACAACAAAACCCACAATGTCGATGAAACATTCTGCACCAACAAAGGCAGCTGCGGACACACCCAAAACAAAGAGGAAGATGCTGACAATCATGGGCAAAGTTTAACTGCTGGACAGGCTTAAGAAAGGTGAAAGCTACATGGCTGTAGGGCGCTGTTACGGAACACAGTACTATATAGTAATTGTACACAATAAAGATGAATACTTCATGGATTTCCCCTTTGAAGGGTTGTTTTCTGGAATAAAATACTCAAAGTAGAATGTCTTTAAAATACCTGAAAAAAGGTCAGTCTATTTGCCCTAAAACACATGCAAATATCTAGCATGCACCTGTATGTTTTATTGTGTCGATTAAAAAAAACCCCAAAAAACCCAACTGTTTGTCATGGCATGTCTCTTTTTTTTTTCTTCCCAAAAGCGTAGCTATCATTTCGTCTCATTCTGGTCAACCTCATATCACCTCTTGCCAACTTTCATGAACTGAATGTATTCTCTCACTCCGAGTTATGCCGTTATTAAACATTCTGTAATGAAAGGAAAGGGATCATCCTTTGAAGAGAAATGTAAGATGTGTTGATTGCCATCAGGACGAAAAATGAAGACAAGAAGGTTGACACAAGTGTGAGAAAGACAAGAAAACACCAAGAGAGCATATATCAACGGGGCAGAATAAGCTGAGGGTTGCAGTTCTTAGGCAGAAAGGAGGGAGGGAGGCGAGGTACAGAAAGAGAGGGAGAGAGAAAAGGGACAGAGAGACAGGCATGCCAGCTCAGACAGGGAGGCTTTGTGCATCTCGCTGTTCTCTGCCCTCATTGCAACTGCATCTCAGTCTTCCTTTTGTTACTTTTCCTCCATTCATCTGTTTATTGCCCCCCCCCCCTTCGGCTGGCGGTACATGACCTATCCAGGGGGAGAATGCTGAAGTTCCGTGTGGACAGGAGAGCCAGGTAGGTGGAGGGAGAAGGAAGGAAGTGAAATTTATAGCAAGCTTTAAAATGAGCAAACGAGGAGGAGGAGAAGAGGAGAGTAGGGGAGGGATGCTGATGGTGAATGAGTGAAGCTTGGAGGTCAGAGAGGACTGCAATGCAGTGCCAGCAGGAAACCATGAGTCCTGCTGGTAATGGTTACGGTGTGTGCACATGTGTGCAGTGATTGCTTGTGTTGTGAACACATGAATCTGTTCACATAGTGTCGGTTAGGGTGAGTCCCAAGACAGTGAATAGAGGTCAGTCTGTTGTCCACTGAAGGGATGGAGAAGAATGTGTTTGCGTCTGAGCGATAGGACAAAAGAATGGTGCATGTCAGACTGCTGTGCAGCTGCATCAGAAGCAGAAATGAAATGATTCTTTCATTTAACAGCACTTGTGCTCAATGACAGAGTGGGAGAAATATTGTCTGTTGTGTTGATGTCAGGTCCCATTGCAATCTTAGCCAGCAATAACTTCCAGAATACGAACACAAATTGTTTGGTATTCCCAACTGAAGCTGATATTTCCATATTTTTATTGTAGAAGTAGGCCAAAAATGACAAACACACTGACAGGAAACTGAGTAATTGGTGGTGTAATGTGGCACATTAACAGTGTAACATTTTACTTGTTCCTTAATACTCTGCAATAGAAAGCATAATCACATCAATCCTGATTATGTCCCCAAGTGTGGAGGAAATGTGGTTGCTATGTTTGTGTGCAAAAAAGATTAAAAAATTGTCAATGGATTTGAATGAATTTAATGGGATGAAAAATAGAAATAGAAAAAAAAAAGATATTTCTACAGCACTTGGGCTTGTTGTCCTCTCTGACTCTTTTTCTCGTTCCTAATTTGTCCACATGGTATCACAGTAGCATCCTAAATTTTATAAAAACTTATTCCTGTACTCTGTAAATACACTATGGGACAAATAAAGCTCCCAGACACATGAATACAAGTCTTCTAAATTCCAAATTGGAGTATTACTGTAAAAAAATTATTCTTCAGATTCTTCCTCTTGAACAGATTGACAGTATTGTGGGTGGTACATTAATCTAAATTACACAAAAAAGTAAACACTTTAGGAAGATTATTTCTTTCTTGTAACAATACATCTTGTCAATAAATCATATACCATTTCGAAGTTATGATGTGCAAGTCATGAACTCGTGACTAAAAACTCGTGAGTCACTTGATTGACTCAGGACTCATGAGTCATCATTTCCATTAACTTGTTCACTGACTCGTTAGTGCTACAGCTAACTGACTAGCTGCTAAGAAGAGAACAGGCAACATTTCTTTGCTGACAGGCTGCTCTTCTAACTACAGTTATATTAATATATGCATTTGTTGACTGCAACTGTCCTGTGGAAAACTCTGAAACTCTATTTTTTGTTCAAATCCACCTTTTCCTGCATGCATGTGTGACAGCGTGCAGCAAGCAACTGAGCTGCTGCCTGCCAAACCATTCAGCCCGCTAACCCTGCAAAAAAAGGGGATTGACGGTACAGTACCTGAGCTGAAAGTCAGCTTTAGTAGTCTGACTGACAGCAGATAGAGTAAACATTTAATGCACATGCTGTGTTTGTCTACAGAATGATATGTTGACTAAACATAACATGTTTATCCCGTTCCACTGTCGTTCACTTCTCAGTGACTCCCCCTACACTGCAGCAATGGCCTCACCCGCCACACCTGTTTACTTCTTTGAGTGAATCATGAGGATAAACTATTTACTTAATACATTGTTATGGTCAGTAAAGGTAATAAGTAGGATTTACTGTTTATTCTAATGATAAACTATGATAATACTGCGCTCGTTTAATTTCTACAGTTTGGTTTAAATTAACAAATTTAATTCAATATTAAATTTTAACAATAAAAATTCAATAATATGAGATGTTTTTAACATTAAATGTTAACAAATTTCCCTCAGGGATTAATAAAGTCTTTCTGATTTCGATTCTGAAAATATAATATATTGGTGCTTTATTTGAAATCCCAGTCATTTAGATAATTATTAATTTTCATAGATAAAAATAAACAGTTCTTATTTCTGAAAATTTATTCTGTCACTATTTTTTCCCACAATTAATGGATTGTTTTCCTTTTTCAATGGTTTTACTGGTATGAAATGATTCAGAAGCTGCAAGACAATATGTGTTGTTTGTGTTCAATTAAAAAAAAAGTGTTGTTTTTGTTCTTTCATGGCGGTTGCTGTGAGGTCATTGGTTCATCTGATGAGTGCTTCCCCTCTCTGAGTAGTTCCTAGCACGTGATTCATCTCCTTATCGCACGGTAGAACAGGAATCATGAGTCCTGTCCTTAACGTTCAGTAGTTCCTGACTCATGAGTCTTGTCCTTGTCGTTCAGTAGTTCCTGACTCATGACGTCATGTCCTTATGAGTCCGCTCGAGTCCTCTGAGCACCCCTATTTCCGGTGTACATTATCTAAGCTGAAAGTCGGCTGATCAGCTCTGGTAAGGATGGCAGAAAGTGAAATTATTCACTGTACTCATTATGTTATGTCAGCACTGCAGCAATGGATTTACCCAGCCATCTACCCCTCCCACAGCCGTCTACCTTCAGTCCCACTCTGAGAAATGGACAGATTGGTGCAAGCACGTAACGCTGGACAGCAATGGCAATGATTCATACATAAAATGTGTCCAAGCAGTGATGCTGTGTAGTTTGAGGATAAATCTCAAATTCTAATGTATCACTCACTACTTTTAAGGGTTCATTCATTCATCAAAATGTTACATCCACTGTAAAAAATGTTTGCTGTAAAATAACAGTATAATACTGGCAGTAGGGATGCCAGTATTGTATTGTTTTTTTACAGTGCACCTACAGTAATTATTTTTGACAGTATAGTACTGTATTTTGAATTACAGTATATTACTGTTGGGCAACTGGGAGATGTAGTAATTTTACAGCACATCTACTGTTATTTATTTTAACAGTATACAACTGCATTTTGGATTACAGTACATGACAGTAGAATGACTGTGTTGTGGTCATTTTACAGTACACAGTTTATTCAGTTTATTCATATAGGATATTAAATCTACTGTTTTGCATTAAATTCCTATAAATCCCCATGAATAAAAAAAATTGCTTTTAGCATTATACAGGGCTTCTGAGATTCTGGACTAACCAGCAAGTTAATCTGGATCCGTCCATTCTTACCTGCTGTTTATGATGGCTGCAGGTAACATCCACAAGTCCTACTATTTACACACAAGACATGGTTTCTCTTGTATTTTACTTAAATTGAGTACCTTTTAGTGCTTGTACCTTGTCACAAATGCATCCAGAAACATGCATTCACCACTTTTCCCCTGTCTGTGCAAACTGAAGAAAAGTAGCAGGTTAAGAGACTGAGGAGAATAACACAAAGTGAACAATGCAACAACCACTCACTCTGATGTTGTTTTCAAGAATCAAGAACTAATGTTCATATTAACGCTGTTTCACAGAATAACCAATTGATTAAATGTAGATGAAATGTTATTGCCAATCATTCCTAAACTCTGTTCTTGGATAAAAATAAAGAGCAGACCTTCAAATAGTAAATATTAGAACCCCAGGTATAAAACACAAGAGAATATTCCATGACATCACAGAACTTTAAAGGGGCCCTATTATGCTATTTTGACTTTTTTCAGCTATTCACAGTGTAATAGTGTTGAATGCTCATTCAGACAAGTGAGCAGCGCCCCTCTTTTCTCATAAACTCATGTTTGAGATGTCTAGCGTGCCTCTCCATTCAGTTGCGATGGTGGTAGAAACGGTCTGTTTCAAGGAGTTTTTTTCTTTTTTCACATCAGTTTTTCACTGACGTCACGGGGGGGGGGAGAGGCTAAGTGATTGGACAACTTCTCTACGCTGGGCATATGAGTGCGCTCCTGACAACTGCTACCAGCAGTTAACCAATCCAAGGCGTCCTGCATCTTGTAGGGGTGGGGCTTAATGCAGAAGAGCCTCATTCTGCTTGTCTCTAGAGGAGGGTCGAGTAGGCCTGAAGGAGACGATCGAGATATAATGAAATACGGCGTTTGAGAAAAAGAGCTTGATGAATTTCTGTCATTGTGGACTTGCATACGAAGACAGAGAAATCCAAAATGTGTAAAATAGGGCTGCTTTAATACAAACCCTCATCAGACCTTGTAATACTACCGGTAATAACATTTAGAACATTCATAATACAAAAAAAAGTATTACATTATGTATTTGGAAGAAACTGAGCATAATAACATCTGTAATGACATGCTTTACAAATAAGCATGATATCAGACACTGCATTAAAATACCGTCAAGAACAGTGTAACCTTGAATCAAAATAGCATCAACAGCACTGTTACACTATAGGAAAACATAAAGAGCAGTGTTACAGTATATTAAAACATAAAGAGCAGTGCAATAGAACAGTCTAGCTCAGGGGTGGCCAACCAGTCAGAGGCGAAGAGCCACAATTGGTTACTGTGTTACTGCAAAGAGCCACATTGTACACATGCACACATCAACTGCCCCATCCCTCACTCCCTGCTCTCTCTGACACATAAAAATACCAATATTAAGATTTAAATTATATTATATTATATTAATATAATAGTAATTTAATTAAATTGTAGTGTTTGACTAAAATTGAGTCCAACAGAACTAAGACCACAGGCCAGTCATTCTCAACCACGAACACTGTGTGCACCACCTCACAAACAAACTCTCTGTTCAATGTTCAGTTCATGTCTACAAACAAAAATATAATCATTTACAATAGCATTTTTCTCTTACCGTGTATGTTGCTTAGTTGGAGTTTTGGCATTCCTTGCCCTCAACAATAATTTTCAAATCTGGTTTTGTCAGTTGTTGCTACTCGAAGCAGTTCCTGCAATGTTCCAAACAAGTTTATACAATGCAAGCGTTACGGTCTTTGAGTGCTTCGGAAATTTTTGGAACAACTGTGTCTGCTTTTCTGTCTGACCTTTGAAAGCAACCAACTTGTGCTTGCGAAGTTCAGTCCCCTTTGGAAATTCCTGGTTGATGTTAGCATTGAATGAACTGAAGTGCCGCTGAAGATTTGAAGCCTTGAAATGTGCTAATGATGCCTGACATATAAGGCAGAATGGCTTGCCATTACGTTCAACAAAAAAAACCTCTCCCACTCTGTTAAAACGTCCTGTGTTCACCTTTATATTTTCGTTTGGCCGTGCATTTTTTCCCTGCCATTTTAAGAGTGGATTTTTTCCCCTCAAAGTTATTTGCATCAGCGTGCATGTACGTGAGATGCGCATAATGTAAAAAAAACAAAACGCAAAATTAAACACGAACGCGTGCCCTTATAGTTCAACAGGTTGAGCAGGCGACTTATGTACACCTTCCCCTGTACAGCGAAGCGGGTTCGACTCTAGTCGCGGCATATCTTGCCCCCACTTCTTACGTGTCTGTCTTTTACTGCACCTATCAAATAAAGCCGCGGGTTGACCACCCCTGGTCTCGCTTGTAAGCAAGTCTTTTTCACAGATACATAGATGTGAACAACTGCAGTGAAAGTGGAACAAGAGAACAAAAGGAGAAAAACAGACAGAAAAGAACAACTACACAGTGTAGATGTAGACTGGTCGCGACAGTGGCAGTGACATTCAAATGTTCAGAACTTTTAGAAAGTTCTATGGCATCCAGAAAAGCACACTTAAAAGATGCATTGGGTATACAACTATGGGCTCACATGTGCCTCACATATGTTAAAATATCAGTGCAAGCCTTAGCACACATGCCACACGAGGTCATATTGCTATCGTTAAATGTCTGTCTTTGATAACGAATATGTGTTTTCAGGTTCAGTGTGTTAAAAATAAATCTTCTGGCAAGAAAGAAATAATGGGACAATATTATACAGTTTAAATGAACAGATTTGCCTCCAGTATATGATGAACTAATTAACAAGACATTAAAGAAGCTGATTTGTTTCAGTTTCTAAACTGAATGAGAAGGCCAGGCATTACTACAATGGTATTTAATAAAATGTATTTAGCTTGGTTTTTATGTTGCTTCTGAGAAGAACACGTCACACCTTTACATCTGATGAAATATTGATGAGTCGAGTGTTTTAATTCCCTTTTGATGATTCTCCTGTTCCTTCCTGTTTTTGGTTGTACTGTCAACTCTATGACGCAAGCACAAATAAACACAAGTGAGTCTCACACTGTTATATGTTTGAAAGAACTTTTCAATTAAATTAAATGAGTAAGTGATAAAATGCTAACACACCGTACAAAGGTCAGAAGCAACACCAAATTCCTAACGTTAGCAAACTAAGTTCAAACTTGAGTTACAGAGCTTGCTTTGCCAATTTAAGCATCCTGACCAGGTGAAACAGACCTAAAGAAAAAGGCTATTATTTACTGTATAATGTCAACAGTTCACTAATCATGCACACAAAAAATACTGCACACTGACAGTTATTGGAGTAAAAACAATTTTACCTCTTTGGATGAAGTCCACATGGACTGCTCTGAATGATGAAGAAGCTGTGATGTTCAAAGTCAGGTCGACGAAAATCCTGTCACATCTCGACACTCAAAAATGACTTGAGTAATGTAAAAGGTTGGATTAATAAATAACTTTTGTCATAAAAAAGAAGCATAAGTCTACAATTATCAGCACGATGCTGATGGATAGTGACAAGACTTGTGAATGAATATGAAGCCAGTTTCCACTGTATGACAGAAAATACTGTATTATACTGTTAAATTACAGTTTGTTAGCATTAACTGTTAATTTACATGTGAGGATGAATATTTAACAGTATTTTACAGCTATTATAAAAAAAAAACAGTAAGATACTGTTGTAAATTCAACATAAATTTACAGAAATTCGTTACAGTGTGTATGCAAAGATAATTGTATGATTAGAATTTCTTATGTTTGAATTTGACAGAAAAACAATCATTCCACTCTTCAAGTTTTCAGATCTTTCTCTTTTTATTCCAAATGAAATGGAGCAGTATTTCCCGTTTCAGATCATTGATCTCTGAGGAGCAGGAAGAGATGGAAGTTGTATGCACAAACTGCATATGTGCATTTGCACATTGACTTGAGTGACTCATACACCTAGTACACTGTGTTGAGTGTGTTGAGTGACTCATGAGGACCCGAGTCAGTAAAAGGAAACGGGCTTCCCATCACTATTTCAAAGTGTGAGTATTTCCCTTTCAAATGCCACAACATTTGTAATGAACATGCATTTGTAGGATAAGCAACAGAGCACAACTGAACAGTTTTGGAATCAGTTTGGACATGCCTTTTGTGCCACTGTGACCAACACGAGCATGTTGGCTGACTTGAGACAAATGCTGGTTGAAGAATAGGATGATGCAGGCTATTGTGGCTTTGTATGATCACTAAGGCGCCTGTCTGTTGAATGATGTCAGTGTTCAATTGTCCATATGTCTTGTTCCTTTAGTGGATCGGATGACTGAAGTTCAAACAAAAACAAAAATGAAGGACAAGATCATCTGAAAATAGCAAAGGAAACACCTTTTTCAGTAATTGATACAACTATTGGTCAATGAGCATGTGTTGTGAGACCTCAACAATTATAGCATAGAAGAATTGTGGTTAAACACTCATGGTATGTGTTCATTGCAAAACAAAGTTGAAAAAGAGCTAAAACAATTCCAAATATAACTTACACATGAACACATTTTTAAATGACTGAGGCTTAAATGATGATGAGATTCATAAGTTCATCTTCTAAAGTCATATGAACAACTGGGGAAACACAGCACAAAGTGCTTGACACTGTCAACTATTCGCGAAAACTATTCAAGGAGATATTTTTTTCAGACTTACATGCTGCTTCACCTGCTGTCGCCCCATAGCCACAGCTGACATTCGAGCTATCAATGTTCACTATCGATAAAGGCTAACAGTCATCTGTTTATTAGTTTGTGGCAGCCGGAGCCATCTATTCACCAGTGTGCAGCTCTTAGCTTGGCCAGACCAACACACAGCAGTTCGGAAGCAAACCAGTGCACGACAGGGAAGCACTGAGATGTTCTGCACTCACTGGCCCTGATTTACTGAAGTGTTGCAGGTGTGCATATTGTACACGCCTGTGAAAGTAGTTCTATTTAGGACCTGGTGAGGATAGGGTCTGCCCCATAAAATAATGTGCACAGTTAATTTGTCTTTGCCTACATAAATATGCACTGTGAAGTGAAGCTAGCAGGACAAGGGGAGAATCACGAACCTGGCTGGCTGACATCTAACCGGAACTATGCAACGAGGCCTGCGGTTCACACAGACCATAAAAACGGCGCTCATCTGCTGCGTGCTGAGCTAAGAGAAAGACTGAATGAGTGAAATGGCTGTGGTTTGGAGTCACACTTGGTAGATAATCTGTGTGAGAAACCTGAGCAGCGAGGCAGCCAGTTTTCACCTGCACCATGACCACTGTGGTTGTCTGTCTTCAGCTCAACACGAGTAAATGAAAATGAAGAAAATAAGGAACCTTGGTGGTTGTTGAGTGAATTCCAGTTGGTCAAAAAGCTGCATAACATACTCATCCCTTTCAAGTAGGGAAACTGCATTAATCCAAGGCATAACTTGACATGCATGATTGGGTAGCACTACCTGGTCCACACAAAATCACCAATATTTATACTAATAATAATTATGAACCATATTCAATGATGTTCTCTACATCTGGGGGCACTGGCATCGTTCAAGGTTTTTGCATTCAAGTACTTCTAGCCTTAACTAGACTTTTACTGTCACTTTCCCATAGCTTTATCAGCTCATTTAGCCATTCATTCTCTGTACCTCTTATTTCCAACTGACATGCCTGCCACTTTCTGAGTTTCAGGGCAATGCATATTCCAAGGCTCTGGAACACTTGCTGCAGAGCTCTTCTCCAGTTACAAGCCATCTTGAAATAAGAACGAGGTGTGGTCATATTTCAGGTTCTTGCAGATACTGTAGGACATCATCAATATTGATTTAGGTAATCTTTAATTTGACTTTGTAGTGGGTTTTACATAATTCACCCACGGAACTTAAATTAAGGGAGCAGCGTTCTGGGGGAACTGTTTTGTCCACGGACTGAAAAGGAAAAAGTTCAGTGTTGTAGTTTTGCCAGGACTGAGGAGTTACAGCTCCATGTCATGCATTTTGTAAAATATTATTAAAATGGTTACCACTGTCCTTTGACACGCCGCCTCCAACTTCCGTCCTCACTCCCTACAACTTACTTATTGCATTGTTGTTGCTAATGGTTCAATAGAAATGTTCATTTCTGTTGAACAATAAGCAACACTATCAGCAACACCAATTTCAATATTAATGGTGAAAGTCAGCACCCATTTTTTTATGCACATCTGAAGAGGGAAAACTTGAGACAGCGAAAAGAAGTAGTATTGTAATTCTTTTGCTGCAACCAACATATTAGAATAATTCCTGAGTCTTCTGATGTTATTGGTTAAGTGTTGCTCTTTAATGAACCCTGTACCTGGTGTAATATCAATGGAATGACTGAATGCAAATGCCATGGCGATTATTTTAAAATCAGTGTTGAAAAAGGTTTCCTGGATGGTTGAGTTGGCGCTTGTCTGGGTTTTTGTAATAAATACCTCAAGCTGTGATCATTTGTGGCTAAAAAAATAACATCCACTTTTATAATTTTTTAAATAGTTTTATGGGAACAGTGGTTCAAGAAATGTCCAAAAATGTTTTAAGAATTCAACACGGAAACCATCAGGGCCTGGGGCTTTTCTCAATTGCATTCCATTTAATGCCACTTGTATGATTGGTGTCACCAGATGTTCTTAATGTGCTTTGTGCCCTGCATGTAGTTTAGCTCGGTAACAGTGCCCATTTGCATCACGTAGTTTGGATTCTACTTTATGTCCAACCAGCATGCACCTTGGTGTAGTTATAAAGACAACAAATGGCCAGTCGTGAAATCGACCACATACGATGGATATTACATGGACTTTAACTGTCACTCTACTTATTTTCCAATTGGATTTCAATCAAACTAAATCTTCACCTCACCATTCAACTCCCTTTAACTAAATTTCAAAGTTTGTAATTATGCTTATTCTACCATCATCTGATATGTTTTTCTTTCTTTTTGTGCAACTGAGTATACTTTTTTGCTGTGTTTGTTGTCACTTTCATGTTTAATAATAAGTTATAATGTGTTGTATTTGTGTAGAGATTTTTATAGTGCTCAAGGGATGGTTTCCATTGGGTGCACTATTCACTCTCACATCCACACATTGATGGCAGTAAGGTACGAGTATGACCACAGCTGTCCTGGGGGCAGACTGACAGAGGCATGGCTGCCGTTCTGTGCCTACTGCCCTTCCAACCTCCACCAACATGTTTTGGACACTCGGGTGAAGAGAGGGGCTTAGCTGTTGGATTTGTTCCTCTGCTCATTCCAGTCACTTCTTCTGATAACTTGCAACCAAATACATCACTTGCTTGCCTTGAGAGGTGGTGCAATTTGATGGCATTCTGTGAAATCTGCACATTTCCATATTCCTATTGAAACAGTTTTTGCAACCAACAGACATGGTCACAGCTTCTCCTGTTGGCTTTCTGCTGTCGACATGTATAGTGGGACAAGATGAATCTTGTATGCACACGTTATATACACATGTAGCACACACTCGATATGCACAAATTGTAAAGTCGTTGTAATCAAATTTGTGGGTTGTATCATGATGATAAATAAATGTACTGGTCTACCAGAGAAAGAAAAAAGGATTCCAACTTATGTTAAACTTTCATTTTTCAATTTACAAAAGTGAAGTTTTATAACTGTCCTCACACAAGCTGAAGGAGACACTGGTGGCTTCAATCCAACACAGTGATAATTCTATTCATATTTGGTGAACTGGAACAAGACATCTTGTCCCTTCCTGTCCTGATTGGTATCCAGTCATATTTTTTTCTTTGCTTCTTATCCAGGCTTTGTGATTCAGATATGAGTGGAAAGGTGAATACTACTGATGGGAAGACGGTACACACCAAAAGTGCCATTACAGTATCATGTCCGTCTCCAGCAGGCCAGACCTACTCTCGAGTGAGCATACGTACACACACACATTCCTTTCTCTTTTATTAAGTGGACCTCAAGCCCAATTGCATTGATTTCTGTCAATACTTTCTTGCTCTCATCCCAACTCTTACCAATCTCCCTATTTTAAACCACTCCCCGATTTTTCGCTAGTGTCAGAGTACATAGGGATGTTCTTTGTACCCAAGGTTTTTTTTTTTGAGTTTGTATTTTTTTTTACTGAACCTAATATGGCTGCACACACAGCACTGGTCTTCCTCATTTTTGTAGAATTAACAATCTGATTTTCCAAATCGATGCACTGGAGTGTTTAAATCTGTATATGTTTAATGCTTCTTTTTAAGAATCAATACATGTTTTTGTCTGACCTGCAGATGTCTCGCACTCCCAGAAAAGCAGCTACATTTGGGAAGCGTTCCAACTCCATGCGCAGGAATCCAACAGCAAATGTTACCATAAAGGGATGGCTATATAAGCAGGTACAAATAACTATTTCCCCAAGGATGTGAATTGCAAAGGGTGTTTTGAAAAGTTTGTGGTGATAGTTGTAGTGATGGTGGCGAGTGTGTGTGTGTGTGTGTGTGTGTGTGTGTGTGTGTGTGTGTGTGTGTGTGTGTGTGTGTGTGCACACGTGTGTGTGTGTGTGTGTGTGTGTGTTGAAACATGAACGTTAACTGCAGAGGAATTTAATCAGAAAATGTCATGCAACTCTGCTGGTTGAGGATTAGGATGTTCTTATTTTCACAGTGCACTTCACTCACAGTTGTCATTTTTCCTCCTGTGAATAACAAAAAGGATATTTTCAACATCTCTAATCATTTTTTTATTGAAATTATCCCCCCCAAATTCCAAAACAGTTCCAATGTAATCTATGGGATGCTTTAGGCTGGACACACCTTCCCTTTATATTTGTTGTTATTGGACAGCTCTGTAGTGGGATTTTTTTTTTAATAAAATTCATCAATACTTGTATTATTTATGCTACCTTATTTTTGTTACACATTGTTGAATGTTATGTTTCATTTTGTGAAGACCTTTTTTAATTTTTATCGTCTTTGATTTATTTTGGCACTTTGCGGGTGGAAGTTCCCTCTTTCCATTCCTTTTGATATTTTTTTATTTTTTATTTTTTATTATCTGACAAAGCTCTGATGTCATTTTAGAGGTCTGTTGTAATACACGGCTGTTGTTGGCATGTTCATGACATGTTTTTTTAATTTGTTTCATAGTTTTTCCTGTTAGATAGACTAAAGACTCAGGACAAGACAGTCCTGACACCTGAAGTCTTTCTGATGATCTTTCTGCCAGTGTCAATATGGGATAGCGGGCAATAACCTGACGACACAGTCAAGCAGGCAATGCAAAGAGATTATTTCAGTGTTCATACCCACAGGGAGTTAGGAGGTACCATTATGTTTCCATCTTGTAAAAGGTAGGTGCTTGGTTTGTCAAAAATGTTTATAGAAGTTAGCTGGGAAGCTGTCTGGCCTTGGGAATGTATTGTTAGGCATGAGTTTGATACATTAAAATTTTGCTATTGTGAATGGCTTGTCTAAAGCACCTGCTTATTGCTTAATAAGCTGAGGTAAGCCAATGTTGTCAAGGGAGGTATTATTGTATTTTTCTTTTGGGTTGTTTGGAAGTTCAGAATAGTTATTGGTGAAACTCTACCAATGTTTAATTTGTTTCTTCCTGTAAACAAGCTAACTTTACATATTGACATGAATACTGAGGGGATTTTTGACTTTTCAGCATTTCTTTTGATTTTATTAGCAAGCACTCTCCTGATTTGTTGCTGTGTATAAATTGTTCATGTTTTCTTAGTGCTTCCAGTTAAATGCTGTATTAATGGCATTAACTTGAAGGCTTTTTTTTTATAGCGGAAGTTGTGTATCTTCTCTGGTTGGTGTGTTGAGTGATGAAGAAAGTCTCTGCTGACACAGTCTTGTAGTTTCTTGAGTCTTTTATTACAAGTATAGTGTTGAAGTGAGTTGTCTGGACCCAACCAGGCCAGCCCTTTATTGTACTTTTGCAAACAGCTCCTTATGTTAGAAAACTACAACATCACACTGAAACTTGTCAGACCAGAAACAAAACAACAAGTAGGTTGCAGACGTTTGTTTCACATTACTTGTTCAGGCGTCTTTGCTGGTGTTCCGTCAAGTCACGTTCCCTTGTCAGATACTGTTACCACACATGCGACAAATCATGGCAACGCTTGTAACCAGTGAGCCGTGCTCGCGCCGCAAGATAACGACGGACATGGCAAAAGCTCAAATAACGTGTTCTGGTGAAGTTGTCCTACTATTTTACACTTACACTCTCATCCAATACGTCTATATATATGTATGTGTGAGTGTGTGTGTGTGTGTGTGTGTGAGATAGATAGCTAGATAGCTAGGTAGATAGATAAATTGTGTGATTAATCAAGCTTAATTATTAATTAACTTGGATATCGAATCATTTAATCATGAATAAATATTTTGATCGTTTGACAGCACTATTTTTTTTAGTGTAATCAGCCATTCACCTATTGTCTTCCATTCACCCAGAGCTGGGTAATGGGGCAGCAGTCTACACAGAGATCTCCCCCAGCTCTTCCATGGGGACCCCAAGGTGTTCCCAGACCAGCCTGTGCAGCCTATCCAGTGGAAGCAATTGTCCTTTGTGATGTTGGTCAGTATTTTAGGGATGTTGTTAAAAAATCCTGAAGAAGTTTTTCAGGGATGCCAGACACAACAAGATTATTCCTCATGCTGCAGGCTTGGAGCTCTAAGGCAGGTTTTGGTTTTTTTTTCCTTTGGTGACAGCCTAATTGGGCATTGAGCGATGTGACGGAGTGTTGGAGTGACTTATTGTCCTGAATGACCTGAGCTCAAGTAAACTCCAAACTGGTGCAGAAGTCTTGAAATTTCTTTATGAAGTACCGGAGTCTGTAAGATTCTTGCATTTATTCCAGCAAGGTTGTCAGTTAGTGTAATAGATCTCTTACCTGTGAGCAACACTTTTCAGGTGAAGGCAAAGGGGAGTTAGACTTGTGCTTCATTTGTCGGCCAGTTTGCTGGCCATCGTTTCAGGATAATGAAAATAGAGGGCTTCAAAGTATAGGTCTACATACTTTTCAAGGGCTCCCAGGTATGATGGGAAATCTGGTGGTAGGTTGAAGGAAAAAAATAAAAAAGCAACCAATGAAACTTCTTGGCAACAAAAAAGGTGAGGATGATTTGATTCACTCGATTGTTGTTTGGTCTTACAAATCAAATCAATATTTTTGTGTTATGACTTGTTTTGCCTTTCATTCTGTGTTGATATTAAAGTTGTTTTTGTGGAAAAAAATGTTTTTTGTCTTTTTCTTGAAGCAAATGAATATGGATTGAAACTAACCGGTAACATGATCAATGTTATAAGAGTTAATTACATTACAAATTGAAAAAAAGAACAAATTTATTGAAGAGGAAATGGTATCAGAAAAAACATTGAGCTATTTTTGAGATTTGCTTGAGGGTCATTTTTTTAAAACAAATCTGTAATTTGTCAGGAAACTGACAAAATGTGTCCAGAGGATCTCAATAAAGCCATTAAAAACAATATTTTCACGGATAAGGAAGCCTAACAAAGGAGCCCCAGTTACCCCAGTAACAAAAGCATCACAAATACCACCATTTTTGGCTAAATCAACTTAGAGGTAATTGTTCATGTTTTGCTTATACTTGTGATGCCTTAATTCAGGTAGTGAGACTTATTTAGGGACTTGCGGTATGGGTATAAACTGGCTAGTATCTTCTGTTGTTATAGACAACTCAATCAAAAAACTTCATGAAGAAAAAGGAATATATTTACTAAATCCGTGATTGGTCACTTATTGTGAACAGCTCGACCCGACCTGAAGTGATTCTTAATAAGCTATGCTGCTGTATCTTGATAAAGTACCAATAGAATAACAGCACGATAACATGCCAGACTTAGGGGGGAATTTTATACTTGTGTAAAGCGCAGCTGCTTTTTGCATCCCTCAAAATTGTGACACACCATGAATGCGCCCAATCATTCCTCACTGTAAAAGAGTCCAATGGCAGACAGTTGAGCACAAGTGCTTTTGCTTGTTTGGCAGCAGAGCTACAGGGTAAACTATGTCAAATCTAGCATTATGACAAGATGCAGTGTGGATTTTACACTGTCAAATTCAACCATGAAGTGAATGACATGTCAGTCAAAGATTAACTGCAAGTAGGACATGGTGCAAACATCTGAACTTTATCAATTGAACTGTTCAGGACATTCCTCTACTTTGGAACCGGTGATATCAATGCTTCAGGCAGTGTTTGCCGATGGTATTTACTGATCAAAAATCATATGAGGGCACCCAAGGGCCTAAAAGCTAAGATGACACAGGTGATTGACAACAACCATCACTTATATAACACTTTGGACTCGTGGTTCGGACAAAAATCAAAGCTCAGCAGACGCTTCAGATTCCCTACTGTTGCTCCAAGTTCTTTCGTGTGCCTCTTCGCAAGGCATTGAGATTTTTCAACAACACCCACCTCCCTGTTCTTTAAAACAGATTGGCTAACAATGAAATTATGCTCTATCTTTTGCCCTTTGTCAATACTTCTATCACCCCACCTCCACAAAAAGACTGACAGTAAGAATACAAAAAAACCCCACCTTTAAATCACAGCTTATGTCTTGAATATGGCTAAGGAAGTCAGGTTTTATAAAAAGTGTGAGATATAGGTGCATAAAATGTGCTACTTTCATTGCCACAAATGGAACTAGGGTTGTCATATTTGAGATGCTAATCAATCAGATGAGCTATTGCTGGAAAATAATAACCAAGTTAATTCCAAAAAAATGACAGTGTTTTCACAAATGACAGGTTTGGACCCAAGAGACTATTTAAAATGATGCATCATCTGCAAAAAAGGCTTGACCAGCTTAGGGTAATGGACATCTTGTTTTTTAGCATCTCATATCAGTCTATCTGTATGGGGTACAGTGAACTGTGTGGACTTAACAACGGAAAACTGGTGGTGATGGTAGTGGTGGTGGTTGTTGTGTGGGGGCAAAGTAACACCATCGTGCTGTGATTTTTTTCAAAATAAACCTTTTTTTTAAGGTTTTACAATAAAGTTTGTTAATATGTCTTGAACATCCCCACCATGACCCATTGTCAGGACCTGAGGCTGAGAAGGCCCGGGTCTTAGGAATTGTTTGCATATGGGATACAACTCAGTAGAGTTTAAGGGGAAGTTCAGAAGGAAGATGTTGGTTTCATTTGTGGACCTGTAAAAAATATAGAATCAAGAGAAAAGGTACGCTGAACCAGCCAAGACACAAATTAGGAGTTGCCCAACAAAGAGCTGTCACTGAAAACACCTCACTTTGTTTATAGACACAAGTTCATCAAGTTCGGTCGACACAGGGATGCAACCCGATGAGCAGCTGGCTTGTTTTTTTTGCTACTTGCTACCACTTTTGATAAAATCAGTGGGCACACCAGGGACAGTGGGTGGATCATCGACCACTGACGATGACAATGACGTTGACAGTCAAGAGCCGTGTGGACGCTGTGCTGCATTGCTTTAACTCGTTTGTTCTTCTTATATGTATTTTCAAGGTTGAAGACACAAAACATCACCGTTTTTAGGGACTTTTTTTTCCTGAAGGAACTGGTGGAACTCAGGCTGATTGTGGTTTTCAGGAGCATATGATGAATTGTGAAGGGAACAATAGGTTTGATCTTCTTCTCTGACACTTGTTTCTTTGTTGACATCAGTGTTTACCTGCACATTCTCATTTTTTGTGGGAAGGAAAGGGTCTGACAGTCTGGTTAGGAGTGGGAAATGAGCTTTGATGTTCAAAATATACATCAAACAATGGAAAGACATAAAAAAATAGTGACAAAATAAAGATTTTATTTCGCTTGTCATGGGACCAATTGTTTTATATGAATTGGTGTTGTTTTTTGAACATTAAACATTGTGATTGCTTCTGTATAGCTTCTGTAACTTTGGATGCGCCTGAAGATTTAAAGACAAAAAACTGTCAGCTTGGATAGCACCACTCAGCCGCGGCACTGCACAAGAAGTGCAGCTCAGTGTGACAGTTAGGCACACTCAGACCAAAACGTCTCATCAAACTTCTTGTCCTTCATCCAAATTATACATGGCTCATTTCTGACACAGAAAACTACAGGCTTCCCTGCAAGGAGCCATTATAAGGAGATAACCTGTGTTTTCAGTTCATCTGCACATACTGTAATGTGGATCAGTCAGATAGTTCACAATATTTCTGTTCACACAATCGTACACCCAAATACTCAGTCTCAGCCTTTAAACAAGTTGATTTCAATCATTACAGTAGTTAATTGTTGTTCCTCATCTGCAGATGCAGCTGCAGCCACAGCACTGGTAGATGTGGTGTCAGATGTACATGTATTCATACAGCAGAGGAGCAACAGAGACAGCTGTCTTATTTTTGAGCATTTTAACAAACTTTTTTTTTTTTTTTAACTTTGCATGAACTGTGAAACTAAATTGCCATCTTGAGCTCAGTGTGGCAATCTTTTGATAACTGCCAATGAGGGAGTGGTTATTCAATGTGTGACATGTGCTTCTGCAGGCCAGCAGTGGTGTGAAACAGTGGAACAGGAGGTGGTTTGTCCTTGCTGACAGATGTCTTTTCTACTACAAAGGTTTGTGTTTTCATTATGCTTTTCCACCTCACTCACTCACGCAGTCCCGCTCAAAGTCATGTACATCACTCACTCACTCACTCACTCACTCACTCACTCACTCACTCACTCACTCACTCACTCACTCACTCTCTCACACACACACACACACACACACACACACACACACACACACGCACACAAACAAACAAACACACACACACACACAAAATTTTGGTCCTCACTGTGTTTGCTCTTGTGTGGTACTGTCTCTGTTGTGAAGTGCAGTAATACAGCTTTAAATTCAGCTGGATCAAGCACTGATGTAAAGAGTGTAGCTTTTAAGTTTGTTTCCACATGATCAGTGTTCCAGTGTTTTTCCTTGCAGTTGAATGAGCTCAAATTGGGCGAGTGCCGACTCCCCTCATGAAAAGAGCTCTTTTCTTTGCGGTGCGCAAGTCGTGTCAGCCCTTCCCAGACAAATCAGGCTGATGACTGCCACTGAGGTATTCAGCCAAACTGCATCAAGCCAAACGGGACCCTACGTTTCTGTAATGGGGTATTGCCTTGAATATCTGACTGAGCAGAACTGGTACTTCTCACTTTCTAATCACATTTGTGCACATGCTAGTGCACCGAAAGCACTGTGATTGTTGTATAGTGGGGAAAAAAGTATTTTGTCAACCACCAATTGTGCAAGTTCTCCCACTTAAAAAGATGAGAGAGGCCTGTAATTTTCATCATATGTACACTGCAACTATGAGAGACAAACTGAGAGAAAAAATCCAGAAAATCCCATTGTAGGATATTTAAAGAATTTATCGAAAAATTATGGTGGAAAAAAAGTACTTGTTTAACTACAAAAGTTCATCTCAATACTTTGTTATATGCCCTTTATTGGCAAAGACAAAGGTCAAATGTTTTCTGTAATTCTTGACAAGGTTTTCAAACACTGTTACTGGTATTTTAGCCCATTCCCCCATGCAGATCTCCTCTAGAGCAGTGATGTTTTTGGGCTGTCGTTGGGCAACTCGGACTTTCAACTCCCTCCAAAGATTTTCTATGGGGTTGAGATCTGGAGACTGGCTGGGCCATTCCAGGACCTTGAAATGCTTTTTACGAAGCCACTCCTTTGTTGCCCGGGCAGTGTATTTGGGATAATTGTCATGCTGAAAGATCCAGCCATGTTTCATCTTCATTGCCCTTGCTGATGGAAGGAGGTTCTCACTGAAAATCTCACGATACATGGCCCCATTCATTCTTTCCTTCATACAGATCAGTTGTCCTGGTCCTTTTGCAGAAAAACAGCCCAAAGCATGATGTTTCCACCCCCGTGCTTCACAGTAGTTATGGTGTTCTTTGGATGCAACTCAGCATTCTTCCTCCTCCAAACACGAGTTGAGTTTTTACCAAAAGTTCTGCTTTACGCTCTCCAGCAAACTTAAGTCAGGCCTGAACATGTACTGGCTTAAGCAGGGGGACACGTCTGGCACTGCAGGATTTGAGTCCCTGGCGGCTTAGTGAGTCACTGACGGTAGCCTTTGTTACTTTGGTCCCAGCTCTCTGCAGGTCATTCACTAGCTCCCCCCGTGTGGTTCTGGGATTTTTGCTCACCGTTCTTGTGATCATTTTAAGCCCTTGGGGTGAGATCTTGTGTGGAGCCCCAGATCGAGGGAGATTATCAGTGGTCTTGTATGCCTTCCATTTTCTAAGAATTGCTCTCACAGTTGATTTCTTCACACCAAGCTGCTTACCTATTGCAGATTCCGTCTTACCAGTCCGATGCAGATCTACAATTTTGTGTCTGGTGTCCTTTGACAGCTTTTTGGTCTTGGCCATAGTGGAGTTTGGAGTGAGACCATTTGAGGTTGTGGACAGATGACTTCTATACTGATAACCAGTTCAAACAGGTGCCATGGTAACAAGTGGAGGACAGAGGAGCCTCTTAAAGTAGAAGTAACAGGTCTATGACAGCCAGAAATTGTGCTGTTTGTAGGTGACCACATACTTATTTTACAGAGGACTTTGCAAATAAATTCTTTAAAAATCCTACAATGGAATTATATGGATTTTTTTTTCTTAGTTTGTCTCTCATAGTTGAAGTGTACATATGATGAAAATTACAGGCCTCTCTCATCTTTTTAAGTGGGAGAACTTGCACAATTGGTGGCTGACTAAATACTTTCCCCCCCCACTGTTTACTTTAGTTCAGTTAGTATTTACATCCTATGATGTAAACGAATGGTTGTTTTAATCAAAGGAACTCCTGTACATGATAATGTAATGCAAAGGCCAGCAACAGTCTGTGCCAATTGACTTTTAAGGGTAGCATGTGGCAGTACCTGTATGTATTGCTTCTGAGCTGGAGAGCCTCTCATCCGTCAGTTGACAAGTGACCAACAAATGGATGCTCTAGATCATTGTTTGTATCTCCTTTGTGCATGTGTGTGAGTCTCCAATGGGATAGGATGTCAGAAAAGTGCGTCTGTGTTCATCTGTTGATGTGATTCTTTCCTGAGAACCACTCAGTCACAGTATGTGCTGAAAGGCTAAGCAAACTGTTCAAGCGATTTGTGCATAACTAATTACTTGAAGCTGAAGGTCACAAATAAACAACTAAATATTTTCTCATTAAGTCTACTGACCTGATGAGCTGCTGGTAAGCATTTCTCGGAGTCTGAGTTTCTATGATTCACAGATTTCCCTTGTAAAACAAAACTCCAAACTGATTGCAGCGGATTAAAGCTTTGCGTTGAAATATTTCTTTTACAGAAATTAGACTCAGAAGAAGTACTTTGTCAGAAGAACTCCAAAAGCTCTTATGAAAAAGAGGGGCAATGTTTTACCCGCGTTTTGTATATGTTGACTCAAAACAGTTGATTGTTGATCATCTCTTCACCTTTAAACTTGGTGTTGCTGGTTGGCTCAGACTTCCACCAGGGCCTTCCCTTCTCCTGGAAGTGAGAAGGGTGGAAACATTCTCGGCTTCTGAATGAAAACATGGCCTTTAACAGTACCAAGTCTCTCTTACCGAGTTTTGCTTGGTTACCTTGTTTGTATTCTGAACACATCAGCCCCTTCCCCTCTCGCTCTGTGACTGGCCCAGCTGGGTTTTAAGACGCTATGGGGAAAGACTGTATCACAGTGGAATCTACCATGACTGCAAAGCCAGGATAGAACAACTGTTAAAAAATATACTTGTGTCTTATCATCTTCTTGTTTCACACTGCCAGAGCAGTTTGTGCTTCAAGTAATTAACCAATGTTAAGGCGCCACCGGACATGATTTATTTATAAAATTCAATTTGTCATTGTCTCTTCATGACAGATAACAATGTAAAAACATCTTACTTCTGGGACAAGCCAGGTAGATATGCTTCAACTAACCAAAAAGCCAGTCGAAAGATTACAATACAACCCTCATTTATCAAGGGGGTTACGTTCCAAAAGGAACACGCGATATCCACAAAGTCATCAGCTTTATTGTTTACAATGTTTATACAGAGCTATGTTCCCTAACAGCGCCCTCCAGCCGTAGAGCTTCTACCTCACTTTAGTATGTCCAGAAGTGTTTAGATTTGTTTTTATATTTTTATATTAGTGTCCATATTTAGCAACTTCCTCTGCCTTTTGGGCATGTCTGAAACTGCCTTTGTCAGTGCAGAACATTTTGTCATCATTGTGGGTTCTGTGGAGAAAATCTGGGTGAATTTGCCAAGCCTGACACATTCTGTACCAGACAGAGACAAGGGACAGAGGAGATTGATTGACATTGGCCTGCAATCCCGTCACCAATCAGGGTGCAGAACACAATGCATGTTCATACACTGTAAAAAAGCGAAAATCAAACAAACCCTGCACGAAAAAAAATCAGCAAAGCTGTGAAAGGTAAACCACAATATAACGAGGGTTCACTGTCAAGGATTTTTGTTCATGAACCCATGTGACTGTGTATGCGTTTGTAACAACATTTGTAAAAAATTCAAGACCTCTCGTAATAAAAAGAGGACGAACTTCAATTTGTAATACAACGAAAGTTGGAGATAAATTAAAATCATTTCTTTCTTTGTTGTCATTGACCTCCTCCATCTTGGGAGATTTTAATTGCACCAGGTTTGTCCATTTCTGTTTGCTGCACCTTCTTGTATGGCTAAGTAGCCTGATGTGGGAGTAGCAGTCCTTGCTGCCTCTTCCTGACTGTCTACCCGATTTGTGGAGTTGCATGTGTTTTTCTTCCCTCTCACAGTTGGTGTGGTATCCTCAGCTTCTTTTGTACTGCCCTGGAATTGGCATATTGGAATTCTGGTATATAAACTTACATCAAGTTAAATTTACACCACCACTGTTCAATCTGTTTGCCCGAGTAGAGTAGGCAGTTCAACTTTCACTGGAGAACAGAAGTGTGCTCAGGATGGAGGCTCTCCATACCTGCCTCTTGGTGTTCCCTTCAGGTTTTTGTTGGACCATACATTCTTGTGGAGCTTTGGCATGGGTGTTTGGGCCTTTATGATTCCTGCCATCAATCAGTGCACTTATGATGGTGTTGCTTTGGTGGGTGGAGATGCAGTCATTGGTGGACAGGATGTAGATTAAAGGGCTCAGCCCTGTGGGATGTCCAGTCTCACCCTCTAAATGCAACGTAGACTGGAAGCTCCTCATTAATAAGTGGAGTGTAACACCCCAAGTTCACCGGTTTGCATATTGGTTTATGTGGAAGGATGGTGGTAAATGCAGGGTTAAAGTCCATAAAGATAAGCCGCACTTAGTTCTTCATTTCCCCTAGGGTGACTGCAACTGGCCGGGACCAGTTGATAATCCTGGAGAAGACCCCTGCCTGTTGAGGCACACAGTCCTGCAGCACATCCCCTCTTTACAGAGCCCTGTCATACAACCTTAAGGCAATATTTTTGTCTTTCGGCTGCTGTTGGACCTTTGGGTTCATCCAGGGCTTCAGGTTGGGGTAGACACAGATATGCTAGTTCATAGTGACAACAACCACAACCATTTCTATGGTTTACAGAGAATAGTCCAAAAAACCGAAAATATCTAGTGAGCGGCAGTTATGTGGGCGCAAATGCCTTGTTGATGCCAGAGGCCAGAGGAGAATGGCCAGAGTGGTTGGGGCTGAAAGAAAAGCAACAGTAGCTCAAATGAGCACTTGTTGCAACTGAGGTATGCAGAAGAGCATCTCTGAATGCACAACATTTCAAACCTTAAGGCGGATGGGCTACAGCAGCACAAGACAACAGTAGGTGTCACTCCTGTCAGCTATGAACTGAAAACTGAGGCTACAATTCACACAGGCTCACCAAAATTGGACAAAAGAAGATTGGAAAAATGTTACCAGGTCTGATGAGTCTCAATCTGATGAGTCTGTGACATTCGATGGTAGGGTCAGGATTTGGCGTCAACAACATGAAAAGTATGGATCCGTTCTGCCTTGTGTCAGTGGTTCAGGCTGGTGGTGTAATGGTGTGGGGGATATTTTCTTGGCACACTTTGGGACCCTTAGTAGCAACTGAGCACCTGAGTATTCTTGCTGACCATGTCCATCCCTTTATTACCACAGAGTACCCATCTTCTCATGGCTACTTCCAGCAGGATAACGCACCATGTCATAAAGTGCCAACCATCTCAGACTGGTTTCTTGCATTTGAGAATAATTTCACTGTGGACTGTAATCTCATTCCAATAGAGCACCTTTGAGATGTGGTATAGCAGGAGATTCCCATCATGGATATGCAGCCAACCAATCTACAGCAACTGTGTGATCATGTCAATATGGAGCAAAATCTCTGAAAAATGTTTCCAGTACCTTATTGAGTATAAGCCACAAAGGATTAGGGCAGTTATGAAGGCGAGAGGGGGTCGCACCCAGTACTAGCAAGGTATACTGAATCCAGTGACTTACTGAATCACTTTTTATATATTTTATAGAACCCCATGGTGTAATTATTCCAGTATATGAAAATGTGAGATCAAATATGTTCTATGCTCAGACACATTACATACGTTTACATTTTTAGAGAGAAAGAATTTCAAATTGTAGAATCCTGTTCTCGTACAGAAGCAGGTCTGAGCTTTTTTGGGGCTCAGGCTGATATATACTTCGAGGTGTATGCTGCTATGAAGACAGAGCTCTGGACTCATTGGGATCAAAATTTCAGGCCTGATTCAAGCTGTAGTCAGAGCATCCTACCTGAGTGCAATTGGGCTTGGTGTCATGTGATTGTGGACCAAAAGTAAACAGGGGAAGGGACATTCATGTTTGGGCACGGTATACAACAGAAGCCATGGTGTGAGTGCACCCTGAAACAACATATCAGCATGACTTCAAAGACATCTTCCTCCAGTTCCAAGGCTGGTTGACCCTCAAGACATACTACAACCTTTCCTGAGCAATGTTAGGAAAAGCAGCTCTGAGGAGGGTGATGTCAAGGAAAACAAAACCCCTCTGGCAGGCGGAGAGGGCGGTCGCCTTAGGCTCCCTCAGGCAGGTTGAAGGCCGTTCCTTGAGATCCCCCTCCAGAGAAGGTGAGCACAGAGCCGTGAGTTGCTGACTGTGGCAGATGGAGAGCAGCCCCCTGAACCCTCTTCCCTGGTGGACAGAAAACCCCTCCAGTGTTGAATTGAGAGCAGGTGCTCTGGACACTCTCTGTGGTGAATGGCGCGCAGTCCTCTGGGACTATCTTAGTGACAGGCAGTGAGCAGTTCCGTGGGACCCCCTCGAGGGAGGCGAAGGGCAGTCCAGGCAGATCCCCATTGGAGGCAAACTAAGAATGGTCCTCTCAGGCCTTTACATCATCATCAGGCATCAATAGCAGGCCTCCCTGGAAGCATGGAGAGGGTGGTTTTATGGATTAGCAAAAAAAAGAATTGCCCCAAAAATTAAATTGACAGTTATGCAAGCATAGATTCATTTTTCTGGAGATATAATTTTTCTAACAGTGCAAGTGAATTTAAAAAATTGGTATGATGAGAGATTGTCTTAAAAAATGTATTCACACATTTTTATGACATACATCTGGAACATTCCTATAAATAAAAGACCTATATCAATTATTCAAAAGTGTTTGAGTAATAAAAGCAGGGAGAGCCTGACTTGCTCCCTTTGCATACATACATGTTCGTGTGGCTGCTTGTCTAACTGGTACAGACAGGCAGCAGGTACATTTGGCAGTGGACCAAGATTCCTGCAATATTTAATCACATGGGCTTCAAGTAAACACAGGCACACACACACACACACACACACACACACACACACACACACACACACACACACACACACACACACACACA
>JASSRZ010002155.1:0-17272 GCA_032164315.1 Malacoctenus gilli
GCACACACGCACACACGCACACACACACACACACACACACACACACACACACACACACACACACACACACACACACAGCACATGGCAATTTACTGCCATCAGCTGAAAAGGAACTGTTTCTGAGACATTTTCAGATTAAGCAATGATGGTACCAACAATACCAGTCAGATACAAAAAAATGTTTGTGTGTTAGATCATTGGTGTCCAATGGTGTCCTTTCCTTTTCTTTTGTAGATATCTCAATGATTTAAAGGCACCACATTATATAGAGCAGCTTGCTATTACTCTTTTCTTCTTTTTTTCAGGGATTAATGTTCACAAACCAATCTGATTTAATTGTGTTTGAATGGGGAGACACTGAAAACTTGCAGGATTAGGGCCCCTCCAGGACCAAGTTTGGACATTGGGTTGCGGTGTCAAGGTATTCTGATGATTGGATGTTGACGAGACGTGACGTGTGACATGAGAGGTAACAAACTGATAAAAAAGGATGGAAGAAGACAGACTATGAATATGTTGGGGTATTATGTTGGGGTAAACATGTGGACTCATTCACTCAGGAAACAGGACGGGTGGGGAACCTGCAACAAGAGGAGAATTAGACACTATGATGAGACAGGAAATAACATGACAAACATGAAGAAGGGACAAAACATGGCTAAGCTAAAAATACTGAAACTCTGACATGGCATGATGGATTTAAATAAGAATACTAAGGCCTAAACCAAAGTATAAATTGAAAACTACCTGAATAAATTAAGAAGTGCAAAAAATACAAGGCAGGAGACATGGCATGGAGTACCATACTCGATTCTGTGACCAAAGAAGTGTCCCATTAACTGATATAGAACAACAACAGGAAAAGTATGTATCGATTTCCAGGGCATCATGACTGACTACCATACATATAGTAAATACACAAATCTTTGTGTGTATGCGTGCACATACTCATACACATGCACACACAAACAACTGACAATTAAAAAAAATAAACTTGCACTGAGGGTGCAGTAGCTTTCTGCTGAGGGAGTATTATTAAGTGGGTCACACATATTATCCAAGATGGGTGTCACAGCTAAAATGCATGTCAGCGTCTTCGAAAGGTGAGGGGGACACTTTCATCCTTGTTTCTGTGCAGGGCATTGTGGGAACTCCAGTCTGGTATATTGTTGCGTATTTCGTCACAGTCTCTGTGTCCAAGCCCCAGCTGTACAGTTGCAGTCGGCTGAAAAAATGCTTAATGCATCCTTATCCAAATGAGGAGCGAATACTTCCTGGAATTCATTTTTTTCAAACCCCTTTTCAGCACAATCCTGAACCTTTTTGATTGGTCGTCGTGTTTTGTTTTGTTTTTTTCTAGTGCTGCATCCTGTTCTACTGTTTCCTGACTTGTAAAATTGTTCAACAGACGTCAGTCTATTTCTGTAAGTAAGAATGTGAGAACAACAAAAAACATGTGTTATGCTTGTGAAATCACAGCCTATAAACTACATGTTGACAGAGGGAAGGGCTTTCAGGAAAAGTTTCTCAATGGGGAAACTAACGTTTTCCAAATGCTGACAAAGGACTGTATATGACTAATGGTCATGGTACACTCAAATGTTCATCGAGTAACATCAGGCCCTCCACAATGAGGCAACAATCTAAAGAAGGAAGTGAGTTGTCCCCTACATGGAGATGCAAATGGAGACTGAAGAGGTTCAGTGTTTTTGTCCTAGTGTGGACATATAAATATAGAAGCTCGGCTATTCTTCGAACTGTGGAAAACCTATTGTTGCTGTTCTACAAATATCATGATGGCTCAAATCAAGCAGCCAGCAGAGTCTATACAGTAGACAAGTACAACTTTATACAGTATTCAAATAAGTGTTGGTGGTATTTTGGCAGCTTTACAGCAGTGTTATCACAGGCAGGAGAGCAGCACCATTGAGCTGCTGGGCAGCTGAGTGTGGAGGAAGGACATCTGGGCGTCAAAGGACAAATACACAAAACCTAAGGACCCAGCGGGAGCGGACGGAATAAAGGAGCAAGTGAAAGGTTGGGGAGCAGTAAGAGGTTGGTGAGACTGTAATAAAAAGTAAGTGGAGCAAGAGTGGCCCTCTGAGGAGACACAGATAGAGACTGTGAAGGAGAACAGAATAGAGGGACGGGTGGAGGGGGACGGGTTCAACAAAGAGGACCCAGGAGGGTCCATCATAAAGCATAAGTAGGCCCGCTAAGGGAAAAGAGGCACACTAGGAGAGGGAACAAAAGCCAGCCAATGAAGGGAGGGGGCAAGTTGCGATTTGACAGTGAGGAGGATTGGGAGTTGCTTGGCTGAAGAGTGTGCTGGTGTAAGCTGATGCCAGCCATGGCCCACCGAGGGGGAGGGGCTGTCTTCTGGCTTTGTAAAAGAGCCAAAATCACCACTGCTTGCTGCTTCTTGAAAAAGCATCGTTTCTACCATCTCATCTGTTGCTTGTCACGCCTGATGTGAGCCTTGTGGTTAATTAGAAAAGAGAAAAGCAGGGTGAAAAAGCAACCTGCTGAAGCTGCTGGTATCTCCACAGACAGATCACATGAGCCGCAGGTGTTCATGTGTGTCTTCCTGGAGTCTCAGCCCAGCATGTTCTGCACTGTATGGCTGTGGTTTTTTCAAGTTTGCAACACAAAAGTTCCAAATTGAGTCTCAGCTGTAGCTGCTCGATCTGCCAGGGTGCATGGGGCAAAGGAATGGGGGCTCTCCCTGAGACCAATGAGGGCTTCTCTGTGAGTGGGACAAAACATGGGCAAAGCGGGAAACAAATCATCAAGATATTGATTTCAGTGAGAATGTTAACATAATGCATAGATCATTTAGACATTTTGTTTAAACACTGAAAATTTCAAGACTCTGGAACAACAGAAGGAACAAGAGTAAAAATTATAGCTCACAGTATCGTTGCACCATACTGTTGAAACATGTTTGGTATAAAGCTGAGTGATGTCAAACAATAAAGAAAGGACTACTGTAACTACTGTAGGATTGTAATTGTAGTCACACATGAGTTGCATTTCCATCCACCTTTTCTAATGCACATCTTGTGAAAATGCACATTAATACTTGAATAGAAACACCAGAAATTTGAATAAATGAGGTTAATTCGCATATATCTTTAAATGCTTGAAGGGGGCAGATTTGTCAGCACATCGAATAAAGGAAATGCAGTTTTTGTGAAAACAGGAAACAGGTTATGCGAATAAAAAAATCAAACCTGGATGTCCGCGATGTCGGGGAATTTGACGCACTGGGTCATCATCTTTTATTGCATTTATTGCTTCACACGTCATGTACACACAGCGACGGACTGTGAAGTTGCTCACGTCGAAAGTCTCCCTGATAACCCGGTGCTTGGTGCACGAGGCAAGTTTATAGAGAGCTATCACAATACGTTTCTCCATCAACACAGGCTGCCGGTGGCTCAGGAGAACTGGTCCCACAAATGGCCTGATTATACCACAGATATGTTGAAATGTGACTCTTGATATCTGGAAAGGTTTCAGTCTCAACTGTCAGCTGAGTGTTAACTGTTGGCATGGAAACAGGCATACAGGCTCTTTGATGACGTAATCTCGCAGCGCATTCCTCTTCTCCCAATATTCTTTTCGTCGATTTGACTTGGATGGAAATCCAACTACTGATTACCTTACTGAGGTGTCAGGACTGTTTAGCAAAAGATATTTCAAACAGTCAGAAGAAGGTGCTTGAGAAACTGGATGCGGCCCCAGTCTGATTATGACTGATGACGACCTCTGATGGCATCAGCGCAGTTCAGAGTGGCAGCTGTTGTTGCATCAATGTGTTACATTTCATGTGCAACAGCTTGTGAATAAATTACGTGTGAGCTGCTCACTGCTGGCTAGAACAAAATAAAGGTTAGCTTTAAGCAAAGCCACTGATATGGAAATGGTTAGCATAAGAACATTGTCACTGTCTGGTTTGGCAAAACATTGATAATTACATTTACAGTGTGATGACATAGCAGGCTTTGTGTTTTCGATCAAAACTTCTGAGGATCAGCATTTACATCTTTGAGGAATGATATCAACTTGTCAACTGCAGAAAATTCCTCAGAAAATCCCAATCGCAATGAAATGTTTTTTCATACCGCTCCCAAAAATGTCCCCAACATGTCATCTAATCCAACTTTATTGTAGCAAACCTAAATGCTAGTCTCAGAAATGACACTGCCACTGCCTGTATTTACAGTGCGACTCCTGTATTTGGTTCTGGACAATCATGGATCCCAGTTTTGTTTCTTCCTTGTCCTCTTTCTCTTTCAGGTTCCTGCACTGTTTTTGCAGCTGTTCCAATGAGCATTTAACCTGGGGTGAACTGGTGACTTCTTTAGTATGTACCCCCACTTTCAACCAATTGTAAACGTTGGACAAGTTTTTGCGTTATTGAAGTATCAGTGAGAGAAAACTTGAGTGAAACCAGGCCTACTGGTGATTCGACTGAGTTTTGGCCCATAAATGTGAAGGGAAAAATGAAAGCTAATCAAAAAAAATCTTAGCATCGAGCACTGGCTCTCAAACTCTCTGTGTGTTTTCTAAATTCTGCCTTTATCATGCTTTTGCTGCTTTGGTGTCCCGCTTTGTGATGTCTCTATGAGTGAGGGCGTACTATATTTGGAGACCAATGGTCAGAAAAGGCAAATACACTGACTGGATACTTCAGAGGAATGTGTGATGTTTGAAGAGTACAAAAGAACATCGTGAGTTGCAGCAGTGAAGATATTACACCGATCTTACCTTGAAGCTGTTCTGTGGCTGCCACACCTTCCAATACACACACACATGACATTCTCACTGCTTGATATAGTTTTTCTTTTACTTCGCAACCAACAGTTTATTCAGGCTTCTTTTTAGTTTTTAGCTGCTGCAACAGAGAAATCAGGAGACATATAATTTAACAGTTTGAATTTCAGATTGACACATTAAGCACATAAACACAAGGTTACTTTTACACATTTCCCAACCAAGACATTTTATTCAACTTGCTAATTTGTTGTGTTTCTTCCCTCGGATCCAATTTAAAGTGCCAGTTTTGTGTGAAGATTTCTCCTCAGAGAGGGTGTTTTTGTTTTTCTCTCTCTTGAGTTGACAACAAAACCTGAAGTTGTTTTCCAACTTCAATGCAAAACAAGAAACTGTCAGATATTATGTGTGCAGGCTAAGTGCCAGTGATGATACATTTTTCTGTGGCTTAAAAATTGTAGCCGTTCAAAGCTAGAAAGATAAAGACCCCCTGCCTCATGGCACTGCAAAGTGCCATTGGTTACTCACCAAGGCGATTTGTGGATTGGTACTGAAGTATTGGCACTTCCCAAACTAAGTTTGCTGAAAAAAAAGTTTCACATTGCAGAAGTTTTGATCTTGAGACAATATATTTTTTTAAATGCAGAAAATACAACATTTAGAAGACTGCACTATGCCCGGGCCACAAGATTGCTGTCACACACACTAAGGTTCAGTCTGTCGCTTGGATGCATGTGTGCTTGCTAAGTGGCAACAACCACGGCCGATGTTTGGCTGGCATCAATAGTGTTTGTCTTGCTGTTTCTAAATAAGTGTAAAATTATAAAAAGAAGTCGAAGGAGGAGTAAGATGATTGAAAACATCAAGAGTAGTTACAGATGGATTCCCTGTTTGAATGAAGTACCTTGACCCCACCCAACACCACATGACTCGACCAGACCCCATCACAGATGGTCTTGAAAATGCAATGATCAGGAGAGCACCAAGTTTTCTCCTGTTATCTTCAAACATGAGCTCTTTGTTAATGGTCCTGGCATTGCTGCCAGGTAAGACTGATGCCTAAAATTTGTCAGGCACAACAGACATCACAATAAACAAAAGAAAAACTGAACTATCGATACAATTCCCATCAAGGGACTATGTATCATTTCTCATTTTAAAGAAATGTTGATCCAATTGAGAAAACACAGTGTCATCTACAAAAGACACTATTAGAGAGTTTAGAGCAGGGACGTTAAACAGTCAGAGCTCTCTGGCCAAAATGGTATTTTTCTTTAGGCTCCAGTAAACATTTCATTGCTACAAACATTTTCTGTTTGTACATGTTCTTTTTTGCACTTAAAGGTACAAATTATATGGTGTCATTATCAGTCTACCCCAGAGTTGCCCGTCACATAGGTGACGTACATTGGCCGCATCACTGCGGCTGCTGCAGTGATCCTCCTGTTCATCTCCTGGTCCATCCCACCCTTACTCAAGAACAGGACTTTCTTTTTCAGGCCACTTTTTTCTAGCTTATAACCATGGCCTCAGATTTCGAGGTGCTGATTCTCATCACACTCAGGTGCACTTCGCCCCTACACACGCAGAAGGTCCAGATCTGATGACCACAAATGTGTCATTAGATTTTCATTTGTTGTTTGGAGGCCACCTGCTCTGAGTTTTTCCCCCATGATCAACTTTTCATCAAAGCTTGCTTTGTCTGTCAATACCCTTGCCTGTACAATGCTGCTTTCAAATGATCACTTTACTTCATGTCTTGACTTGATACATTAATTAAGCTTCACATTCCAGCACTATAAACTGAGTGTCTAAACATACAGTCCAGTCACTGAGAAGTAGTCCTCACAAGTGGTGACGGTTACACTTCAGTGCTTCTGAAAGTGTATTACTGTGATGAAGACGAAGACAAAGGTTGAAAGATTCTGGAGTACTTGCTTGCAGAAGGTTGTTGTTGACCTAAATGTGTGGGATTGGAAAAATGATGTTGCTTGCTGAGGTTAGAACTCAAGAAGGTTTCTTACAGCTTTCCTGAAGATAAAGAGGCTACAAATCAATGCGAAAAAAAAAACAAAAAAACAACCCAACTATTGCAGATCTCAATGTAAGTGATAGTTTGAAAGCCCCTAGCTTCACAATTGATTTTTTTTTTCTTTTTTTTACTGAGGCTGTTTGAAGGAGCTGGACCTCTCCTCTGGTATCCAAAACACAAATGTAAGTACTGGCAACCTGCAACAAAAAAATCATTGATCCACTTGAAGCGACATAAAGAGCTGCTTTTAAACTAAGTTGTTTTTTTTCTCAGTCTTAAATGCAGCTAAAAGATGTTGGGGTAGGGCCATGAGGACCATCCACAGGTGACTTGGGGAACCCAGCTCCTGAAGTAGCAGGATACTATTTGTTTAACTTATTCCACTAAAAATGATGCCAGCAAATTAAAAATGCAGACACAATCAAGCCAAAGATGATGTCAATATAATGTGTGCGTGTGTGTGTGTGTGTGTGTGTGTGTGTGTGTGTGTGTGTGTGTGTGTGTGTGTGTGTGTGTGTGGAACAACACCCCAGTGTTTTCTACCTTTCTCTGTAATTCCAGGGGCACAATTATGCCTAATGTGGGTGCAGCAGTAAAAAGCTGGTCCATCCATGATTGTCTTTGAGTGCTGTTTGCTACATTAGTAGGTTGCATGTCAGCAGATGCATGCAATTATTGATTCAAATCCAGCAATGTAATTAGCTTATTTTCAGATAAAATTGAACCCATAGGAAAAAACTGCACTTTGGAAGCTGATTGTCAACACAGCGTTCTCATATGTTGTTAACAACAATGGAACAACTAGTCACAGCAAAGGCTGGTGATTGATGAAAGAGGCTTTTATGTGTCTTTAAGCTCATTGAAGCAGAGCAAAAAGAATGTGAAAAGTGCAATTAAAAACAAGATCTGTGTTTATAAAATATCACCTAGAAATACATACTAATTTACCCATGAATACTTTCCATATTGTTGTTCCATATTGACGTTTATAGTGTACTAAAAAGCCACAAAATTGGAAAAAGTGCATTGAAGAGCAGCCCTGTCATCGTTTCTCCAAACTCCTGTTGACTGGACAAGTACTGCTTCAGTCACTACAAACTAAATCAATCCTGCTTCCAGCGACATAAAAGAAGCGGTACTGTTGGTAAGATCAATGACAACGTGTATCTGTAACTGTAGTTGTTGTGCATTAGTAGCTTTCAATGAACAAAACCTTTCTTTCATTGGCGCTGTCGGCTGCTTCTTCCTCGTTCCTTGTTTATCTGAGGTGTTATGTTGTATCTTGTGCTTCTTGTCATCACTTCATACATCTGTTTCTTGAAAAAAAAACATGAATATCCAGATCATAACACTTCTTAAAAAAACTGTGACTATTTTATGTGAATCTCTCATCAAACTGACTCACACAGAGCTGTGATCCCAGCAAGTCTGTCACAGCAATGCCACAGTTCAGTCCTTATATTTTCAAATAAGTAGTTTTTTACACAATAAGGAGTGAGAAAAAAAAGATTCAATGTATCTGACATAAATTTTTTTTCAGAAACGTAAAGAAAAATGTTTTCACTATAAGGTCACTCAGCTTGCCCTCACCTCCCACAACCAAACCCAACAAACAACCCTTTATTTCATATGTTACATTCAATATTGAAATGGACATATTTTGTTTCAAAATAACCCTGACCAATGAAATTCACTGTAAACATCATTGAGCATCTCTGCAGGTTGATTTGTTATGCGCCTTTATATGAGCAGCATTCTGCTGTCTGCACGTTGGTAGTTTATGTTCTAACGCTGCTTCTGCTCGTCGTCATCAGTTTATAAATCTGCCTCTATCAGGAGGTGCGAACATCCACATCGCAAAGAATTTCCCCTTTCAGCTGACTGCTGTATATTCAACTGCACTTGATAAGTGAGTCCATCCTCAAACTGACCCCTAAAGTGCTGATTACTCTTGAAAAAAAGAATAATCTCATGATTTCCACAGTGAGTGTCAGGTTGACATGGTGAATGGAGTGGGAAAAGACAGGCTCAAAAGAATAGGAAAAAGTCAAAAATAAAGACGATGTTAGTGGCGCTTGCTTTGTTGTTTTTTTGTGTTCCAAGCAGTGAAGTGAAGCTGCCAGTTGAGAGAATGGTCTCAGTGTGATGCAGACACTGACCGCTTGAAACAGAACAATACAGGAAAGGTGAAGATTATTAACCTTTACACAATGACTCTTCTCAGAGAATTATCATTGGTGTTATTAACGGGTGGGCTGCATTCTAGCACAGTTGCTCTCACATCTACTACAACACAGTGCAATGAGATGAGAGTCGCTCCAAGACCACTGTGTTGTCGCCACGACAGCGGCCAGTTCACTGCAGCCCAGAGGGTGAGGATTCCCTCAGCAAAAAGAAGTATACCTCCATATATGTTACATTCAGTCTACTTCTATGTATCAAGTAAAATATATATTTAAACTTTTAGTTTAGTTTTTGTCTAAACCAAGTAGACTTCACATTAACCTTGTCAATTGTATCTGTGATAAGTGCATAAAAAGTAAACTGAGAGCATATTCATGATTTTCAGTTTAACTGAACTTTACTTGAAGAATACTTGAACACAGCCTTTTGGTAAGGGGTTGACTTCCACACCAACAAACTGGGCTGCACTCCAATGGGAAGCTCAACAAGGTAAACCTGACAAAAAAAAGGCTCCCTCAAGGCTGTGATGGCTCCCTCAGCTCAGATTTATGTTTTCGGCACGGAAAATTTTGCTCAGTAAACTCAAGGGAGATTAGTATTCACAAGATCCCATTTACTTGACAGTAAAATGTGTTTTGATCAGAGGTAGTACCAAGTCCTTGTTTTGCGAGTCACAGTCAAGTCTTTATGCTTGAGTCGAGTCTCAAGTCTTTGAGCACGAGTCCCGAGTTGAGTCCCAGTTCCCGACAGGCAAGTCCAAGTCAAGTGTAAATCCTGATATTTTTTCCTTCAAGTCCTAAACAAGTCATTCAAACAAATAAACTGTGGAGATATCGAAAAGGAAATATTTGGCTGAGATTTCGATACTCACTCTAAATAGCTGCAGGTGTCATTGTGAGTCTGCCTTGTTGTCTGTTTGTCTTGAATCTGGCCCTATATATTAAATATATTACCATACTATATGGTAAACATCTCAGACATTTAAATTCTGTCATTAGGTGTATTTTGATTTACAAATATGCCAACTCTTATCAAACTAAAAACATATTACTATGTTTTCTTGTCAAGGATACTCATCTTTTCATGATGCTATGAAAACAATCAGCACACATCTGCATCTGTATAATCCGGTAAATTGACCCACTACTTTGACAGGGAGGGAAGTTTCCTCCATTTTCACAGATAATAAATAAGCAATCACTTTCAAATAATTTAATGTTTATTCAAATATTTTAAAAAGGGTGAAACTCTGCTATCAGTTCAAGCAGTCCAAATAGTTCCCATTGTACAAGAGCCCAGCAGTGCGTTGTCACCTCGAAATGGCAAAAATATTATGACAGCCACCACATGAATGGGAACTTCTTTCGAGTACAGTGGACATTCCTTATAACTCCGTTCACCTTTCGCAGACATATCAGTGCAGATTTTATAAAAATTTTTTAACAGTAAATTTTTTAAACAGCATCAGCACAGAACGCGCATCGTGTCCTGCGTCCTGATTGGTTGAGGGACTGTAGGCCAATGTTAATCAATCTCCTCCGTTCCTCCTCTCTGTCCATAATAGAATGTGTTCAGCTCAGCAAAGTTACGTGTTTGCAAAGTTTCTCCATGACAAAACCCACAATGTGGACGAAACGTTCAGCACTGCCAAATGCAGCTGCGGACATGCTCAAAATACAGAGAAAGATGCTAACTAGTTACACTTCTGGATATGCCAAAGGAAGCTAGAAGCTATGCGGCTGCAGGGCGCTATTACAGAACATATTAGTTATCATATGTATATTAATTGAAAATGATATTAATTGTAAATAATAAAGAGGACTACTTTATGGATTTCACCTGTTGCTGGTTCTTCTTGTGACGTAACCCCGCGATAAATGAGGGCTCACTGTACTTGGCTGCCCTGTTCTGGAAAACAGATTCTCCGTGAATAGCTCCCGTAACCGCTCCATCACCAGCGGTCCCACCGCTCCGTGATAGCCCCCCACAGTGTAGGAGTAGACGTGCGGGAGCTGCTCCCCGATTTGACAGGTGGCAGTGAGACTGGAGAGCCGTCATCAGCGCTTCACTCAACGGTCGCACTCACAGCATAACTTGGGTTGTTGTATGAAAATGCTGCCGGTGGCTCCTCGGTCTCTGATGTATGATGTCAAATGATTCGTCAAATGACTTGTCGAGTCATGCCAAGTTAAAGGGCTCGAGTCGAGTCTAAGTCTCGAGTCACTGAGCTTCGAGTCCAAGCCTTTTTGATTTGATCGAGTTGAGTCAAAAAGTCACAAAATTGGGACATGAGTCCAAGTCGAGTCTGAGTCTTGAGTCCCAAGTTCCCATCTCTGATTTTGATGTTCAGGTTCAGTTATTAATCGCCGATTTTAGGATGTCAGGGGTTCCAAAGTGGTTTTGGAGCATGTACAGGATTTCCAGCCAGCCCTTAAAAGCTTGCTTCTCCAACCACTCAGTCATCCCTAAAAATAAGAAAAAATTATTTGTGTCCTTTTGAGCTGATGCAGATTCAGCCACGCACATCCTGCTGCTGCCGCTGTCTCTTCTGTCTGTTCAACAATCCTGTGACATCATAAAATGTTGCGGGAGCAGGCAGATATCAGTGAGCAACTCATAGTTTGCAGTTTTCCCTTAAATCAGAGGGTGTGGTGGTTGTTTATGCTAAAAGAGTGCCACACACACTCGAGCGAGGTCGGCATTCATGTCCCCCACATTTGACTGTCCTCCAAACATTCACACCACTTGTTGGAGATTTGTCTCAACATGTTTCCGTGTGGCCAGTGGGCTTTATTGAGATTAACTGGACTTTATTTGCCATTTGACACGGGAACATTATATCTTTAAAAAAAAAAATCTAAACTCTGGAGCTTTAAACCAATCCCACCAAAGTTTTACAGTATCAGACCCCACGTCCCATGTCTAATGGCTTGGCTCACAAAAGATATGCTTTCAATTTTTCATTTTTTACACATGCTAGTCAAAATGCTTTCAGCAAGATGAGCTGACATGACAAGTGTTTTATGAGCATGCCAAAGAGAAAAGAACATGCCTGCAGATGTTTGCAGAAATGGAAAGAGTGGTCCGCTGGCAAAAACAAAGGAGAACAAGTTTGAGGGAGGAATGAGATGTCAAGAGGAGGCTGTTAACTATGACTGAGGAGTCAAAAACATCTTTAATCCCATTGGTGTGTGGGTGATTTTGCCCATTATCACTCAGTTTCCAATCCGCCCCTGTTGCGTTTCATTCTCTCCCTAAAGATCGAAGGAGGAAGGTGGTCATGATTGATTCACGAATCAGGCTGCAGCTCGGTTGTTTGGGTCATTATTGTGCAGCAATCAGGACAAAGGCAGTGCTGAGATTACACAGGATGGAATAGAAAGGAGAGCTCTGACATCTTATTTGTGGATTTCCTCAAACCTTTTGATGTTTTTCCTCGGCATCCAAAAAACTTCATTGTTCTTGCAAAACCGTCACAAAATACTTGACCAAATATTCAGTACATGATGGCCATTAAACTATTTTTATACCGCTGGAAAAAAAGTGCTGTGAGAAGGAAATACCTGAGAATGTGAAGGAACTGTGTTTGTGCAGAATAAGGGGGAGAGGGGGGAAAATGGCAGCACTCCTTTTTGAAGGCAGTTATCGAAGAAAAATTGCCAAAAGGAAATAAATCTCAACCAATCCTCAGTGCACCCTGTTAGTAAATCATCTTTTACAAGAGTGCATCTCAATTGATCGTGGTGCAGCTCAGGGTCCCATTGGAGAAACTGAGGACAGGAAACTTAAAACTGGGTTCCTTTCTCTGTGATTCTGTAATTTTCAACATATTTCTATGTGAAAGGAGATGATGGACTGCAGAATTAAAGGATTTTTGATGTGCCACCTGCCTCAAACAAAACAAAGCAAAAAAAACAAAACAAAACATAAGTTCGGTAGCAAGGCTTTGTTGGAAAATTGCACCGAGACATTTAGGTTAGGATTTTGCTCAGAACGAGTACAATCATTTAGTACACACTTTAACACACCATGTCGGTTTGACAGCAGCTTGAGATAGATGACAGCATTTCCTCCATTTGTTTAAGGTTTAAAATTGTATTCCATGGATCAGCAGCCCATGGGATCTACTGCTATGTGAGCTTCAAAGAAAATGAGTTTCTTTTTTTCAAGAACAAAACCAGCATCCAAACCATTGTCCTCAATTAAACTAATATGAGCCTGCTGCACACGATTACAGCCATGCTGCTTTTGCTTCGATGCGATTTATAAACCATCTTTGCCATTGTCGAAGGTGAGATGAGAGGCCAGTGGACATGCAGGAAATAGGCACAGATAAGGTTGTCCAGCTTGTTCCAGTAGCCAATCGCTGTCGAATATTCATGAGCAAGTGGAGCCCCAAAGGACAAGGGGTCCCCTCCTCTCGTAAAAAACAGTCTACGTCCCGATCACGCTTTTTTTTTGGCAGGATGGACAAACATCTGCCCCTCTCTGTTCTCCAGAGATGCGGGATCTGCCACAAATTTGGTGTCTGCAAGCAAGCAACAGAGGAGCTGGCACCGCACAATGCTGCTGCACGTCCCTCGAAGCTGCGGTGCTCTGCTCAAGGTTCAGAGCAGGAAGGAGACAAAGGAAGAAGGTCAAGTTTGATTATGTCATCAAAAGCGGCTCTCACAGTCTCTGAGGGAAAGTTTGTTGATTTTACTCTTTGTGTTTGTTAGACTACTCAACCTCTGAATCAAGTCCTATTGTGTGTGTGTGTGACAGAGAGAGCGTCTCCACCCCTCCCTCCCTCTCTCTTCAGTCTGCACACAATCAACATTTGTGCTGCTGTGACGGTGCACTCACTCATTCTTCTACTTCTGTGAATTCCTTGCTGCTACTTGTTTTCTCTTCCCCCCTCATCATCCTTTGTTCTTTCCACCTGTGGGATTTGTAGAGCAAGTAAACGCAATTTGGCAAACTTTGGAGGCCAGAAAGAGAGAGAGAGAAAGAGGGTGGAGATTGATCTGTGACTATGCAGTAAAAAAAAAAGAAGAAAAGCTTGTTGAGGAAATTAAAGAGCCCAGGGAAGAAGAGAACTTCACAAGAGACACTAGATAGCTCTGAATTCATTTAAGTTGCTTTTGAATCAATGCTTAACAAATTGTTATTAGATTTATCCCAACACTGAAGCAACATGAGACAAAAGGTTTTCTGTCGTATACAGAGAGATCATCTATGCATATCACATAGCAGTTCTTTCAATACTACTCGCTGCCTCAATATCAGTTAGAGTGCACATTTAGAAAACTATATAGTGCCATGCTGAAAAGGCACCAAACGACCAAAGGCACTAAATGACCATTTTGTGTAAATTTTACAATAAAACGATAAAACCATGCAAATTTATGTGTAAGTGAGCTGCAGGGATTCAGGCTGTTGGGGAGTCCATCACTTCTGCATGCTGCTGTTGCTGCCTGAGGACTGGGGTGTGACCAGGCTGCTGGGGGCTTGTCCTATTGGTGGTGGGCAGCTCAGGAGAGAAAAAAAGATGTGGACACTGTAACTGAACGTAAGGCAGAGTTGCACTTGTGCACATACTCGTGCAAGTTAGATGTCCTCCAAGCGTTTTCTCTGCAGGCATTGTGGTGCTCTCTGAGGACTCTCTCGAGGTGAATGAGTAGTAAACCACAACAAAAAAAAGGAACTGTGGTCCCCCTTTATTTCCTTCCATAACATTAAACTGTCATGCTTTATCTCAGTTTTGTACACTGCACTGTTCAGTTTTTAGCATTACAGATGTGACTGAGATATCAGTGCTGGACGAACAAAGTGTCTGAATCTAGCTAGGCTAGTGTTAGGTTTCAGTCAGTCAGTTATGGCTGAAGGTAGGTGAGCAGTGGAATCCAGTGATGCACCACAGCACAATGAAATATATTTAAAATCCTTTAAATAAAAACGTCAACAGCCCTTGACCAGAATATGGTGAGGTTGGAGTCTGCAGCATCCATCTGCTGCCCAAGATTGATAAGGTAATGTGGACCCCATCTTTATCCTGGCTCCTGTCAGGGCCCAGCTGATGTACCAAGGCATCAATTTATTTGCCCTCTCATGCTGCAAAGCACCACAATCATTTCAATCAACATATACTTCATCCAGTGTTACTGTGTTTTAAACTCGAACCATTATTTGTACGAGAGTCATACAATTAATCTCAATCCAAAGACTGCTGCGCTGACAACCAAAAAATGATTAGAATTGGATTAAAAATATTTTACCTTCAACAAGATGAATTGAGTATCAATACATGATTGTAGATTGTAGAACTAATTGCTTGACTGTCTGAATAGTTAACACAGACTATTTCTCCTGGTTTAATACTAAAAAAAGCAGTTGGTACTGCTGTTGTCCACTTATGTACTTTCATACATGATATCTGACTGTACATAGACATTTGCAAACTGTGCTTTCTGCCCTTAAAGCAGCATAGTTTTACCTTTTCCGTGTCTGTCCTACCTTCTTATTTTATTTCTCTGTGTCTCTGCTCCGGTTGGAATTATTACCTGTTAAAGGAGGAATTTTTTTTTTCTTTTCCACTGTTGCAAAGGCATGCTCATGTGGGAATGTTGAGCTGCTCTGCATTTTCACTTTATTATAAAATGTCATGAGACAGCCACGCCATAATCTGCACTTTATATATAAAACGGAATTGAGGTAAACCAATGCTTCCTTTGAAGCCATGCATGTGTCGTACAGTGTTCTTGTTGTAGCAGCACACGAACACCAGGCTGAGGGGCCCGACTGAGTGTGCAGCTGAGAGAGGTTTACCCCAGCCAAGTGAGGGATTTATAAAAGTTGACAATTGCAGGCTTAGAGAAGCTTGCCTTATTGATTTTCATTATCCGGTTTCATCGCTGTCACATGAAATCAACACTAATGGCATCAGGGCTCATCAGCATTGGCCAGGAAGCCTGGGAACGAGGGAAAAACTCCCACAACAAGAAACAGACCCCTTCGTGATGTGAATGCGTGTGTGCGTATGTGCATGTGTGCGTGCGTGCATGCGTGTGTGTGTGTGTGTGTGTGTGTGTGTGTGTGTGTGTGTGTGTGAGCATCGAGGGGGAGCACAAGCCAAAAGGATGAAAAACAAAATCCAGAGTTCCTTTGTGCTGAAAAGTTCTGATAATAGCATTAAAAAAGCTCTCTACAACAATATTATCTCTCCATTTACACACAATTTCTCATCATGTTGTGCACTGTTTTTGCTCCAGCCAACATCCTTTCACTAAGATTTAGTACACTGGTAAGAATACGGCAAAGTTTTACAAGACGCAACCCAAAGCTGACGGTATATCTTTGCTGTGCATTTCAAGATCTTTCAGGCTTTTACAGATTCTTTCATAGGTCTTTCCTGCAATTGTCCTGTATTTCTTGCTTCTTTATCAGCATTTAACAAGGGACATTAAAACCTGTGGTTGAACAAGGGGATAAGTTAGCGCTGCATTCAATCTGATGGGGAGGGAGAGAAAGTGGTAGGAGGAGAGGAAAAAGAGGGTCCTTATCAGGGTGACAATATAGATCCTTTTGACTTGATAGCCTCGGGCAGGATTCCACAGCCTGCTGTCCCAAGTTTCAATTCACATCCCCAGACACTGTTAATGGTCCTGATTTTGGACAGACAAGAAAAAAACATTTAGCCTCAGTGGAACTTCCTGATGATATCATTTTCTCCACGGTGTAGCATAAATAAACATCAGTAAACAGACTTAAAGATAGCAAAGAAGCCCCATCTCACAGCAAAAGTTGCCCCCAAAATATTCTGTTTTACAGCTCACTGCCAAAAGAAAAGACATCTGTTCAGAGATCCAGCCTATGTTCAAAAACATAAACAGGTTCATAATGAGTTATTTCACTCTGTGAAGGAACTTGGAGAAACAATGGTAATCTGAGTGCAAGTGCCTCAATGTTTTGCCTGGTGCCAGTGATGAAGGTTGAGTTTGCAGACTAAATTGCTTGACAGAACACAGTATGAACGTGAGAACAGTTTATTCCAAAAAAGTTTTCATAGGTGTGATAATTTGTCTGTAGTGGTCTGTCTCTTTGTTGCCATGTGATGAACTGGTGTCTTGTCCAGGTTGGAGCCCCTTTCACCTAAAGCCAGCTGGGATCTGATCAAGCAACTCAAGTGACACATCATTTGAATAAGCGGCACTGAAAATTTGATGGATGGATGGATGGATGGATGGATGGATGGATGGATGGATGGATGGATGGATGGATGGATTGATAGATAGGTGG
>JASSRZ010002155.1:26433-39710 GCA_032164315.1 Malacoctenus gilli
CCATTTCCAATGGTGGCAACAAAGGGTTCATGCTGAAACTGAGATCCACCTCAGTTTGGATCGGAATGATGATGGGACAGAATGTGTGCTGCTGCAGCATGACTACACAGTGAATTCAGATTTTTTGTTCTGAAAAATAAAATGTGCCTGGAAAACTCTTAACAGCTCAGAAAAAAAGGTCAATATTAGTTGAATCGATCAACAGTGAGAGGGATAAGGTAAGGATATTAGTAGGCAGTGCTAGCAACCAGGCCTTTTTTGCTATCTTGGTGTGACAGGTGGCAGACTAAACAGCAGTTGAAACATCACCACAGTGTCCCACATCATCACATAGCACAGAAAAGACAAGCCAGGATGTCAGTCATACCATGATTTTTTTTAGAATTAGTGGAACTGGCATTTGAGTTATTTGAAGAATGACAGTGAATTCACATCAAACTCATGAAGGAAAAAAGAGAGAGGTTAAAGGCCACTGAACTGCCTTTTTCTGAGGAAGTACAAGTTGGTCACACGCACAAGCTAGGAGTTAACATATCTGTTGACAAATTAGCCAATTCATCAGTTCAGCCAATCTTTAAAGCATTCATCCCTCTATTTACCTTGAAAAAATACAAAGACAGATGAGTGGGCCACAAGTCCCTCACTCTAATGAGTGTTACCTGAAGGGACTGGCAGGTAGTGGAGAAGGCACAGCAACCTAAAATTACAGCTCCATGTAAACCTCATATCCTATAAACAGCCTGCATGTTACCTGTGTAAAATAGGATCTCTGTCACAGATACATCACCTAAATGACACCACTTTTAACTAAACACCAATATGTATGGCAAGGCCAGTACCCTGAAAAAATCTGCTGGGCCTATGCCAAGGAAAATGCAGTGAGGACCCTTCCTCCATTCTCTTTCCAGTTCAAATAAATAAGGCCAAATTGAAAGCAGACCTCTGAGCTCAGGGAGGGACCAAGAAGACACCTACTCAAGTGTTAGGAGTCGTAAGGTGGCCAAAAGCACGCTCTGCAGAGACTTGTTTGACTAACAGCACCAGTCTGCATGCAGATAGGAAATGGAGGGGGTGGTAACGGGGTTTGAGAGACAGAGAGAGAAAGAGGAAAAGAGTCAGAAAGAAAGAGAGGGGGGGTCAAGGTGATCGGGTTCAGGGAGGTGTAAAAATATTTTTTTAAGGCAGAATCAAAAAGTGAATTGACAGCAGAGGCGTGGGAGTGTTTACAAATGAACAATGAGCTTGTGTGTGTGTGTGTGTGTGTGTGTGTGTGTGTGTGTGTGTGTGTGTGTGTGTGTGTGTGTGTGAGAGAGAATGTCATATGTCATTCCAGGCAGGCAGAGTGAATTGGAAACATGCTGAGCAGTACAACACTACACAAGGTTTTCAGTTACAATTCAGTCCCACACATTCCTATGTTACATCTCACACCTTGTAGAAGTGGTGCATCTAAAGCTTTGCTTTCCAGCTTGTTCATTTTACCACACGTCTCTGAGCTTCCAAAGGGCCCTACCACATGATATAAAAGGCAAAACCTGAAAGACATGTTTACAAAGACCAACATAGAAAAGCGGTTTGAGCGATTTTCCAAGTTTTCCCTATTTACTTGGAATGAGAACCTGTAAGGAATCATTTTAACTGTTTGAATGTTAGAAACATGCAGGACAGAAGCTCCTCCAGCTCCAGAGTTTCAGAAACGTTTTGATCAGGATACAGTGTCAGGAATCAAAGAATGTTGACATCATCTCTCAACATAGCCGCTCTGCCGATCTGTTGTCAGAGTGACATGTGCTCAGGTCCTGGTTTTTTGTATGTCCATTAATACACACAAAAATTTTACCAGCAGATCAGGACGAGTCATGAACATTTTGTGAATGTGTTCTGGCAACAAACAAAAACTGTCGAGAAACAAAACAGCAGTAAAAGTTCACATGACAAAACATGCTGATTTAATTCCTCTTAGCAGGGTCTCTTTGATATCAACACAGATTGAAACCCCCTTTAGCTTTTAATTGAGCAAACAAGGTGGATGTTAAATGTGTTTTTCCCTCTTCCTATTTACTAACATTCAAATCTGCTTAAGCCTTTTTTAATTTCTCTAACAGCCTGAAGTTAAATTGTTCTTTTACTGAGATTTCTAATTGCGCCAACATGTAGAAGTTTTTTTTTGACATACTGTGAATTTGTTCAAAGTTCTCAAGATGAGAACAATTAAATCAGGTTGTCTTCACACACAGACAAGAAGCCAGGTTTGATCAGTCTCTGCAAACAAACACAATTCAGCTCGAGGTGTGCATTATAATCAGTGCCAAGAGTCAGATGAGGCCCTCGGTGTGTTTGTGTGTCTTCCTCAAGGTCTCTCCTCTGTCAGAGATACAGTTCCCCTTCATCTACCTCTTGAATTGTAGGACCTTGATTGAATTAGCATCTTTTCTTCCATTTTTTCTCTTTGAAAATAAATCTAATTCTTTGATTCTCCATAAGCAAATGATATAATATCCTGCCTCTTTTATTCTTGATCTTTTAATTTCTGTACTTATTTGTTTTTGTTTTTTTTTATAAATTCCTCTGTCTTGCTCAGACCTGCTGCTGCTGCTGCTGCTGCTGTAACGTGCAATTTTCCCGTTATGGGACTGAAAAAGGTTCATCTCATCTCATCTTTATCCATCTTATGTGAATAATGCAAAGAAAACAAGGTCCTCTTGTGCTATCTGATCCTTCTGGTGGTGCTTGGAGACAGAAATTGAAGGTGCCGCTTTGGATTCAGAGCACAAAATTCATGACACGAGACCTCTGGCACAACCAATATCACCCAATAACCCTCAAGACACGTAATAACAGCCGTGTATATATCTTTAAAGAACTGCAGCCTTAGGAACTATAGATGACAGTGTGAACCCAGTTCTGACCTGCATCAAAGCGTTTCTCTTTGACGGGTTGGGTGAGCCGAGACCTCTTGAGGGAGACACATGAGTCTTAATAGAAATTGTCGGTTGTAATCAACATTCCATCTGTTGCTCACCTTGAAGGAACAATAGCTCGATTCAAGGTCCGCATGAGAGTGTAGAGTGAATGCAGCGCGATAAGTTTTCTAGCTGTGCTATAGAATAACAACATGACCAAGCCACTGAAGGGAAAAATGCTGTGTGTTTATCCTTAGAGTTTATTGCCTCTTGGTATCCTACATGTGCTGCCTTCATTATCCCCCTCTTCATCTCTTCCTTCAAAGAAGTTAGGGCACGCGAGTGAAGCTCCAGTGCTTGTCCTCGAGGTTAGCAAAAGTGAATGCACTACTTGGCTAATACCAGATTTTATTGACCCCATGAAGACCTAAAAAGACAAGCCTTTCCCATGTGCTGAGCAACACTTTTTTTTATTTTTTTTTTTACAGTGGACCATTAGACACGTTTGGATATTCTTTATGTCTGTGGTTCCAAAGCTTTTCTGACAGTGCACCAACTCAGTCAATATTGGTCTCCTCAAGGGCCACTGAACTCACTTATGCATATACTGGGAGTTAGACACAGAGCTAGAAGCTGGTTAGCTAATGACTGATAGTTCAAGGTGTCCTCTTTCACTGGGTACACTGAGACAGTGGAAGAGGACAGTGAAGATTGTCTGACATATTTCAAATGTGATGAGCAGTGGAAGAAATTGTAAAGTTCAAGAGACAAAAGATGCTTGTTTCCTATAACAGCAAGGAAAAACATGCATGCAAGTCATGCTTACAGAGATGGCAAGGTGACTGTCAAACACTTATTTTAAAAATCATGCTGAAGTCACCTGGCAGCTTCTACCCTGCATGCACTTTTTGGGTGAAACCAGAGTGTCACCCTCGCTGGATGCTGTGAATCACCTCTTTGTTGGCCTGATAGCAGGAACACCACTCGGTGGTGTACCGCCATCACGGGAATCCTCAGTGTCAGAGATTTCTTGGTATTTTAGGTAAGACACAAAAATCTAAGTCAGGCAGATACAGAAAATTGTAAACAGCTGATGTATAAACATAAACATTTTATTCATTATTGATTTTACATCAGAAACAGCTTCTTGTTCACATGTAGCAATGTAGGTTAATAAACACAATGCACATACTGTATTTCACTCAGCTGTACCAACAACAGGAATACAGAGCTTGGTTCATTGAGCAGCCTTGCATTTATATCTACATGATTGAAAATGTTACCACTGGTACACTCAGTGGTAAAGTACTCCCATGAACTTGTGTTTTTGCAGACAGACACAGGCTTGCAAAAAAAAAGACTCAGGGACGGCTGTGTTATACATCACACACAAAAACAGGAAATGAGTGTTTGGTAGATTTCTTGTTTGTTGTAGTGATGCATATTGGTAATAAATCTCATGCATAGAAAGCCTCTTTGTTTCCCTTTTAGATGCCACATTTGTAAGGACCATGCATTTATGGGATGAGTAGAAGAGCTGAGTCTGGGTAAATACCAGCGAAAACGTGTCCCCTCTGCCAAACCTGGTGAAATTTAGTGTGAAAAGACAAAGTTAAAATCATCTCTTAACCCCTCAATAGAAGCTGCAAGGATAAAGCTCTGTCCACTAGCAGTAGTGTGCATCGGCAATATGATAAGATAAGATATAAAGGTGACAGGTCAGGCTAGTGTTCCGCAATAGATTGTTTCTAAGTGTGACCATTAGTTTTCTTCAGAAGTTCTGTCAAGGTGAAACTTGTACAGCATGGCAATAAGTACTGGCTTGTCTTTTTTTATAGCAACAGGATTTGAGACCACCTCGCGTCACTTTGGGCCTCGCAGTCCATGGCCACATTTTTGCCAGAGGGACAATGACAACACGGGCACCGGTGTGGAAAGCCTGAAACCATCAGTGGATTTTGTCCCGTTTGTATTTGTGCAGGATGGAGAGGGGGGAACAGTTGGCTGGTGTGGCGGCAGATCGGTGACCAGGCCTCGCTGTCACTGGCAGAGAGTCCGAACCAATCTGTCATGGACATGATTGGATGTAAACCAGACTGTTTCCAGGGGGCCTGCCAAGAGGAGATGTGCCACCTCTGATTACAGACAGGTGTCTTGGTCAGCCAGACAGACGGGCGAACAGACAGGTAGCAGCAAATATTTTGATAGCGCCCGTGGTCACGCTAATGGACAGATTCTGCCAGTACGTCCCTCTGGGCTCTGCTGAAGGTCACATTCTCCTCCCGTTGATTGAAACTGGATAACAGGGAAGTCTTGGTTAATTGATTCCCTCTCCTCATTTTTCTAATGTCAAACGGACAGAGATGTATTCTTTGGGACAGCAACACTTTCACATAACCTTCCATGAATGATACACTCAACTATTTATCATTCACTGAGAGTTCCATGAGCACAATCAGATTTAAGCAGCTGGAACACAATCAATGTTTTATTTGAAGCTCCATTTACCCAAACATGCCATATCTCGGTTGCATTTTCAATGTGCAACTAATTGAACCCATTAACAATGCAAACACTTATCACCTATCACATCATAGCCTTATAATGTAAGTTTGGATGCCTGAGCTTCACCCTTTGAATGTTACCAATCACTCCTAGCACTGTTATCAACATAAAGGAATTGGCCCCTTGTGGCAGATCCAAAGCTGGGAGCAACATTACCTCAGATAAATAATGGCTTCCCTCTCAATCCAGTGACCAAATGGTGTGTGCAATAATAATAACAGCAGTCGGTGAAGACAAGTAAGCTCTCCCACCGCCCACCAATGCTGGCTTTGTTCTTGCGAAACCCTGTCATTTCATTAGATTACATCTGATCAATGCAGCTGCTGGGAAAACAGTTGCGTTCACTGTGTTTTTTTGTTTTTTATCCCTGGTGCTTTCAAAGAGCCATATGCTGTTGGGGTTTATAACAAATTTAGGAAAGCTGGTTATGCATTTTACCTGTGAAAGAGCCACAGCATAGAGCACTTTGCAATTGCAACTTGGCCCTTCTCTCTATATATTTAAACAAAAAAAGGCATTTTCACTGTTCTTTTAAAACAAAAAAAGAATAATTGAGGCATGAGTTTGTTTGCATGGGTAACAAATTCTAAATCTGTTAACTCCTCTTGGTTTCAATCTGCAATCTCATAGCTATTTTTGAGAGCAGACCAAATTGGACCACACCACTCTTTTATAACAGCAACTCAGTCAGGGGCATGCCTGCTCGAAGTGAGTCCTTTCCATGCAGAAATATTCAGTAATGAAGAGAACTTTGTTTTTGATGGGTCAATACCCAAAACAGAGGTCTCTCCCCTTCACATTGCTTTTTCACGACACTTTCTCTTTCTGATGTGCCTAAACTTATACAGTCCTACTTCCGTGTTGTGACACAACAATTATTGTGTAAATGTATGTCTCTCAGTTTGAGCACAGCGATGCACTGGTGATCTGTTCATGATGCCTCCCCGTCCACGTTGCGCAGATAAGGCCTTTATTGCGCCATCTGGATAAAAGCATGAGCTGGATAAATGGATGTATCATAGAAAAATGCAACTTTAATTGCTGGATTCACACACACTTAATGGTTCAAGACATTTTGTAACTGTTTTACAGACAAATACAAAAAAACATCTGTGACCATGAGGATGTGGCATCAGGTACTGCATGACTCCACTGCTTCATGACTGTGATATTAGGGGAAACAGAGTTGGTGCCCATTTCTCGAGTTCTTCAGTCTCTCAATCATTCTCAGCACAGCAGTACATTGATGTGGCTTTCAGTGAAACTTCAATATGGGCCGACCACACTGGCCCTTCTTAACAATTAGTAAACAAAGTACAACAAGAGAAAGCAAAGTAAAAATACTCAAGAAAAATAAAATTCCTCAGCAAAATTTAAATCTGATCTCAAGAAGTTCATTGAAGATTTCAACATAAAGGTTCTTGCCAAATTGAGGGTCAATGCATGCAACGTTTCTTGAAGAGATGAACCGAATATTTGAAAATATTCAGAAAAAAAAAAAGATTTTCTTGTTTGTTTTTTTTTCTCTGGGGTCCGCAAACGTCCTAAAGACATTTCACAGCAATCCATCTGGTATTTAGTGAAATCCTCCTTCTGGAGCACAGGGGAGGACAGATTGCCAAACTGACATTGAGGACCCTCTAGCTAATTGCATGGTAAATACTAGGATTTCAGTGAAATCACTCACCAGCACCCTTAGCAGTATGAAATGTGGCAGATTGTTGGCTAATCACTGCGATGACCTCCTGACACAACCTTTTTTGGAGCTTGGAGAACCCTACAAAGCATCAAAAGGAGTGGCTACATTTTAGTGCTGCTGAACATGAATTTGTGTTTTTACACTCTATTTAATAAAATCTTGGAGTTGTAGCTTGTTATCACTCCAGGAAATAGCAAGATGCAGGATAGGAACAGATTTTTCATCATAAACCTCTTTTCACTCCCTAATCATCAAATACTGTCAAACACTGCCTGCATTCAGAGATTCACGCACGTTTGACAAAAAAATGCTGTCAAAACAAATTATGTTGTCATCTCACTTTTTGTCCTCATTCGGTTGAGTGTTTTTGAAGGAAAAAAAAACGTGCAGATGCAAAAGCATTAGAATTTCCCAAACTGCCAGTGTGTGATGCGTGCCAGGTGGCTAGGTGGCAGTGTGACGAACTGTTTTGCCTCATTCGAGGGATACAAGGTATTTTTTAAAAATTCCCTATCTGGATAATGGTTTCATGTGCAATCATTACCAAAACCAAAGGCACATCAGTCAATTGCAAATGCTAAAAATATTTGCTTAAAAGTATGGTATGAAACTTTTTTTAAAGTATATGATACATGCCTTTCAAATTACACATTAAATGGATTCATATACATGAAAAAATATGTATATTTGTTCAAAATGAACGGAAAAAGTTCTGCTGAAAGACCAAAGTTTCACCCGTCCAACATGTACCAGCCTTTCTGCACAATGCAGCAATTCTCACAGAGGATCAATTAAATCAGTGAGATGACAAGTGCTGATTAGGTGTGATATCTATAACCAGAATATGAAATTATTTAAGCAATGTTACTTTTAGTTCACTTTGCTAAGTCGGCCTTTCTAACGAACATGCGCATGGCTGCAGCTTCCTTATGAAGCTTGATCAGTCCCACTTCTAAAGTTCTGCTATGCATTTTGAAAGCAGCTAGTGCAACATGTTGCTTATTGTTGACTGAAGGTGCATGCTCTAATCACCTTTTTGACTTACTTTGGGCCACACAAACCAGGATGAAAGCACACCACGAACTGAATGATTTAAGGAGGGATGGACAGACTGACTGAGGGTTCAGACCAGCAGCCTACTGACACAATCCCCTCAATCAGTTTGCTGCCTTTGAGCAATAAGGCTGAGTTTGCTTGTCGGGCTGCAGCCCCTTTCTCCGGAACTTTGGGTTGTGTGTAAAAGAGCAAGTTTACAGATACAAACATCTTAAAGATTCTCTTCTGCAGGACTCTGTCAGAGGAGGAAACAGTTTGACCCAGATGGGATGCTGTAAAATTGCACTCTCCTTTACGTCCTATTGCCTTGTTGTAGGAAAATCTCTGACGAGGTGACTTCACAGCTTGCTGTCCCATCAAGAGAGCCATAAGAGGCAGAACGTTGTAAATCGCTATTACAACCCCCTGTGAACTAAATTAAAAAGAAAAAGGATATACCAAGTTGTAAACACTTTCCTAAAAAAATGTTAGACTGTTCTTTTATGGATTGTTCTTGTATTGTGTTGGCTTTTAACACACTCAAATCATTGCTGATAGACAAAAAGAGCAGAATAGATTGAAGAAAAAGCAGATTCAAATGATCACGCATTTGGAATATAAATTATAAGTGAAGAAAATGTTGCTTTAACCATTGTGCCAGTTGCTCCAAATCAGAGCTTTAGTTTATAGTCAAGGCTGCAACTGTTACTGCCCAAAAATACCCATCAGAAAACAAGAGATGCAATCCAACAGACAAAAGTTTACTCTGAACTGTATCAGGGAGTCAAACAGTGATTTCAATAATTCACAAATTCTCAGCGACAGTGGAAAAAAAACAACTACTGTTTTAAGGATAGCAGCAACAGTCGTGTGACATTTCTTGGCAATGCATGTCTTATTGGTTGTGACAAGCCCTCTGAAGCTCAGTAGGGGCACAATTGTTGATGGTGAGTGTAAATGGATTAGATATGGAGCTCATAACATGATGCGGGTTCAGTAGGTGCAAGTCAAACCAGAGCTTCTCATGAGGCACCATTGGGCTATGCCTACTTTCTCTGAAACTTATATTGAAAGAAAAATTGATGAAGAACCCCTTCAAAGTACAAAGCTCTGGTCTCTGGCCTGCTTGACCATGACTCAGTGATACAACAATGGGGACTAACCAGGAAATCAAACAGCATCCAATCAAAGAGGAGCAGGACTATTTCTTTAGGTCAACTGCTGGGATGTTAGGGTTGCTCAGGTGTTTGCTGTAAGTGAGTGGTTCTGAGCTCAAGGAGTCTTGGCACAAATACACAGGCCTGTAGCGTGGGGGCTCAAGTTGAGAGTCGCTCCCAGCATGGAGGCCTGGCGGCGGGGATTACCTCTGCTTTAGCTCCCGCTGAGAGGTGCCAGATATGGATTCAGTCAGTTCTGTCTCTGCCCTTGGGGAGAAAGATGAGTGAAGAGACAATAGACTCAACACACACACACGCACACACACACACACACACACACACACACACACACACACACACACGCTTAATTGAATCCCATTTTTCTCATCTCTGGACGTCCATGAGATATGATGACAGCTAGGAATCTGTGGGAAATTGCTCCAACAGACGGCACTGATTTGCACTCATATCTTCCTCATTATAAGTGGGGGGAGTATGGATAATTGCTCAGATCTAATAGCTGCCTAATTATCAGCTTAAAAATCACCACCAGTTCTGCAAGTTTTAAAAATATCATCCCAACAGGTGAAAACGCGGTGGCAGGATGAAAAATCAGCTCCTCTGTCTCTCAACTTATGACTGTTTGCATTTTCATCTGGGAGCTCAATAGAGTCCATGTCCCGTCCCTGCGTTCCACCAGTCATCTATTATGCATTGGGACACACAACCAAGCCCCGAGGTCTGTCCCATAGTGCACTCTAAGTTTGGGCGTACCAACGGAATTTCCAGGCCCTTCCCTCCCTAGGTGCGCCGAATGCACAACGATGGCAAGGCCACTCAGAGAGTAATCCTCCTTTCCTGTGCAGAAAGGGCCGCATCTGGTACTGCAATCTGCGGTCTAAACTCTCCTACCAGTTTGGTTATCGGAGGATTGCTAAGACTAACAGAGGTGACACCCCATAAATAATTAATTCTTCATGAGCTCACACTGAGGAGGGAAAAAAACTGAAGGCTTTTAATAAAATTTCATCACATTACCTCCACTTCATTAAGAAAACGGATATTAATAGATGCATATGTTCAGCCTTTACTTCACCTTCAAAACCAAATGTTTACAAGCGCAGGTTGTGTCGCCATGAATAAACACTCCTTTTCTCTTTCCATGCAGCTCCACCTGCAGCCTATTGCCATTGCACAGAAATAGTCCGGTGCCAGTTTAGCATGGGCTTCTCGTAGAGACGCTCGTTTTACGGTCAGTTTATCTGATGCAATAATAGCTGAGAGAGAAGGCCATGTAATGACCATTTCATTTGGCTTATCCATGTGAGCTCACTGGGTTTTTTCCAGGCTGGTGACCATCAATAAGCAACTGCTGCAGCAACCAAACAGGCCAAACGGGATGCTTAACAGGCACTCCTAAAAATATATATTAAGGCACAGTCTGCAGCAGCAACCTCTGGTGTGTAAAATATTAAAGAGTATGTACGCTGTCGGGCTATGTATTATTCTGTTTTGAGAAATTTTCTGTATGATTAACATAAAAATCAATGATCAATGTGTATGCTGGACATGCACTGAAAATCCATACATGTAGACTTCCTTGACAACCAACATGCACATGAACATGCACCTAAAACAGAGTGTGGGCAATGAACAACCAAGCACCCATGCCCAAAGCTTCAAGCGGGCTTCAATATTTGGAAGGAAACTGGGGAACAGAGTTGGTTGTTAGGGGTTAACGAAGGGCCATCGAGGGACTGCTGGACTACCTGCTTCACTGTGGGCTGTTTTCATCTGCCTCCTCATCAGAGGCAGAAGATCAAACAGTTAAATGTTTTTTTTTGGATTGATGTGTAATTTGGGCACATCTCTGCTGGTACGGTCCATAAACACAGCAACGTGGCACTGGACATGGTAAATTTTTTTGTTTTCTCTTGTGGGCTTTAATTTTTGTTTTGCGGTAAACCTTTCTTTTTCATTTAAAAAGGCTCCAATAAAATTCCAAGAATTTCCCTTCCCAAACTACACTTCATTACAAAAAGTGATAAAAGATAAGACTTTAATATGTTATTTTTTTTAAATGTCTTTTGATAGTTTTGCCCTCCAGACATGATTTTTCAACTGCCTTTTTAAATGGGCACAGCAAAAAAATCCACAGTAGGTTTTCATATGAAAGACAGTCTATATTGCAACATTAGACACCTTCCACCCCTCCATTCCTCCCCAACAGGGCAACACATGTACAGATACAAAACAACCATGTCTACATGCCACTGTGACCACCACCCCGGCTCGGTGCAGAAAGGGAAGCTGGTGTGAAAGTAAACCATATGAACTGGTTTACATTTGGTCCACACTAAAAAGCACTTTGCTCCACTCTCATTGGTTCGCATTAGTTTCCTTCATTGAGTTCCATTCTCTCCCTCCTTGTTAGAGTAGCACAGGGATGATGTGTGAAGGTTGGCAAAGGGAAAAGCAAGATGAAACCCAATTGGTCAAATGAAGGTTAAAATGGTAGGCTTCTCATTATTTAGTCAATTCATGATGAGAAGGTAAACATTGTATTTTTGACCCTTTCAAAGGCAACGTCCAACATTGTTTGGCCAACACGCTCGTCAACTGCTTACGCTGGAATGTGACAGTGCGTTGATGATGTCACCCAGTGTGTTGAAGTAACCACGTTGAAATGCTTTCAGAAACATACATCAGGTGTTCCAAACAGAACAGTGCAAAAAATGGCTGCAGTGACCCAAAGCGCTGACAGGGTTTGATGTGCGCTCCATTGTCTCCACACTCGCCACCACTATAATTACCGCGCTGAATGGATACATCACTCTTTTTTTAAATTACACTTTGTGTGCAGCATTTAGGAAGGGAGGGGGGCTACTCTTTTTATCTTTCCCTTCTTTCCATCTCTTTCAGCCCCTTTTTCTTGCTCATCTGTCAAAAGGCAGGGAGACACACAAGCTCCCACCCCCCACCCCACCCCACTTCTCGCCAGGAGACGCTCTGAAAACCAGCTAATTCCAGCTTTGCAGACCGTCTTGTCATTCGCAGCTAATTGCAAGGTTTAGCTTGGCTCTTGCAATTATACCCCACCACCATTCCTCCACCCCTCTGCTGCCTCCCTCCGTCTTTTGTGCCGGCATGATAGCTTTCAGGAGTCTGGTGGTTAAAGATGACGGAGCTCTTGTGATGCAGTGTTTTACTTACCCCTGTGAATATGCAAAGTCTTGCAGAAGAAGAAGAGGGAGGCTGGAAGGGGAATAATTAGCTTAAAGGACAATGACACTAAATGGAGAAAACAAGGAAGGTGCTCTTGATGGACTGATCATTTTGATCCCATAACTCATGAGAACGGCAAGAACGTCTCAGAGCTGCTGCAAACAAGTAGGCCATTTATTTCAAGCATGGGGCCAAGTGATCTTCCAGAGAGAGGACTGTTTATTTGAACCACTCCACTCTCTCTTTTGTCCTATATTAGCACATTTCCCTCATGAGCAGACTGCAAGTGACACAAAGAAACACTTTCAAACTTTGACACACATACACACAGTACATCAACAAAGATGGAGCCTCCGAGGTCGCGGCTGTCTGGTAGAAAAGGTCAAGTGTCTGCTCTGTCTGTTTCTCAGCAGACGTGAGGAATGCTGAATACTAAGTTAGGGTTTAAGTGTTTGTGTGCGTGTGTGTGTGTGTGTGTGTGTGTGTGTGTGTGTGTGTGTGTGTGTACCTGCCTTTAAAGTGCTAAGCGTAAGGATGAAAGTGGTCTGAGTTCTTTGGGCTGAAAATTTTCAGATAAAGACTCCTAGAAGACATGAAAGACACAACATGTTCAAGCAAACACACACACAAACACAAACACACACACACACACACACACACACACACACACACACACACACACACACACACACA
>JASSRZ010002169.1:0-39680 GCA_032164315.1 Malacoctenus gilli
CCTACCTTGTTTTTGTCCTGCAATCCATGAAGCTGATGGGAACTGCGAGGTACCTGAATGGAACGACAGCTGAGGATGACATTCCACTGACGGTCATAATCTTAGATCAAAATGACAATGCTCCTTACTTTGAGCTACACACTGGGAACATCACAGAGGCCAGCAAAAAAGGTAATCATCCTATAAATGCATCCTCATTCATCTCTCTTCATTCTTGCCTGGTCCAACGCACTCAAAAGAAAATCTTTTAATGTATCAGCCCAAAATATGTGGATTTGCACATACTGGGACCTTTAAACAAGGGGGATTCTGATGCATTTCAAAGAATCTATAGATCCACTAGAAATATATTTTGAGGATACTTTTTTACCCATTGCTGACAGCAGTTTACAAGACATAAACATAACCAGCAAATGGCTGTTGGTTATGTTAAAATGTGTAGTCTCGATTTGCTTGTTACTTGCTCTTTGCTGCAATCACCTCAGCCTGTGATCCACTGCAGGAACCTTTGTCATGCAGCTTGAGGGAAAAGATGATGACCAACCTGGAATTATCAATTCAGAGATTGCCTACACCATCCTCAGTCAGGAGCCAAAAGGCACAGGCCATATGTTCACTCTGGAGAAGAAGACAGGCAAACTGTTTGTCAAAGAGCCCACACTGGACAGAGAGGTGAGGCTTCCACATGCAGTGAACTCTCGTTTATCACGGGGGTTACATTCCAAAAAAGACCTGCAATAGATCAAATCTGTGAAGTAGTCATCTCTATTGTTTACAAGTAATATACAGTCCTGTGTTCCTTACCGGCGCCCGACAGCCGCGTAACAATATCTTCCTTCAGCATGTCCAGAAGTTTAACTTTTTCTGTGGTAGTTAGCATCTTCCTGCCCTTTGGGTGCGTCCACAGCTGCCGTTGTTACAAAGTGCTCCCATTTTGTAAGGAGGTAAAAGTGTATGCTAAAGTAAGTAAATGCTTGTTTAAAAGGATCTTTGGTAAAAGTAGAAGCATTCTGTCTACTTCCTACTCAAATAAAGTACTAATGTACAGTCTTTGTACTTGCATTTGGTCGGTTCACTTCTCTGTTACTTTCAAATTCACATAGAAAAGCCTCATATTCACACTCAACAATATGTGGCCTAAGTCTGAAATATATACAAAGTTCTTCAATTTTAAAAAACAACGGAGGCTTCGATGGTTTAGTTTTCTTCTGAATTCACTCATGACATGACATGTCAATGCTCCACTGCTCTTAGCTACACTCTTTGCCGTTGTGTATGTGCTGGAAATCATGTGTTGTTCTCTTGCAGACTCATGACTTCTATAAACTGATAATCGAAGGAGCTGACATGGGTGGGGCAGCAGGTGGGCTGACAGGGACAGGAACGGTGGAAATTAAGGTTATGGACATCAACGACAACATTCCCACTCTGGAGAAATCAGAGGTAAAAAAAGAATAAATAAAAAAGTCTGCTCTATTCACAGGTAATTTCAAGTGTCACATTCATGTTAGAAAATATGGAATTTCCTTCCTAAACTTTGGAAACACCAAATGATTGGAACAGACAGAACAGGAACTGTTAGTGGCCAGATCCTCTAGGATGGTTTGTCAAGAGATCGCCAGTGTCCATTGAAGAGGAAAGAAAGAAACTGGACAGAATGTCACTCTGAGACTGTGGTCATTGTCAGCATTTTTCTGGGTAGCTTTTTGCAAGAAAAAAACAGGGTGTATTTTTTCACCTGTCAAAACTGAAATGCTAAAATTGTTTACCTCTGAATCAATAACTGTTTTTTTTAATATACTTTGTGGACTCCAAATCAAGGTGAAGTGAAGCTAATGTACTCGTTGCTCACAGCACCAGGTTCTCTAATATTATTAGATCATTGGAATATCACTGGATAAAAGAAGTGGCAGTGAGAGAAGAGTGTCTCAACTGAAAGGAAAGAAAGAACGTGAGGAAAAGGCTCATTGGACATGAATGATCCTTTCAGATTTGCTACACTGTTGCTGTCTGTGCAATGATGATAATGCTGAGAGAGGCAATATTTGTCTGTTTTGATAGCCAGCACTCTAATAATACTACTTCAGTAACTTGGTGCAAAAAAGTCTATGGGTGTTTTTTTCTGACAATGTATGTTCATGCATGAATAACACCAGAGTGTTTGAATGATTTTCACAGCACTGAGTTTTGCTGTTGCTATGTGTTGGTAGACTCAGGAGATACACATTAAACCCAACTGTGTTTGCACTAGCGACAGACAGACAGAGGAACAAAGGGAACCAGATTGCATGAGGTTCCGTGGACCCGTGGACCACAGACTAATCTAATACAGACTATTTGTAAATAACATTTTCAACTCCAATTTCAATTTATTTATTTATTTTTTACCTTTAACATTAATTACCTTTTAATTTACTTACTGAAAAACTTCTATTTGTATGTCCTCTGGCATGTATTGCTATTGTCAGTTGATCACTTGCAAAAGGGAAAAAGGGCAAACTGAGTGTGCATTTTGGTGTGTACATAGTACAGTGTGTACAAGTAGGTCATCAATTAGAGTTTGCCTTAAAGAGAAGAGAATAAAAGGTGAACCGGGGTTTACGTGTGTGAGTGAATGGATGAATGCAGTACAAGTACCAAAGAGGTGGGGAAATCTTCCAAACAAGGAGAAGGTGTAAAAGAGAGAAGTAAAGGTTCCAGGCAGCACTGACAGGATGGAGACGAAAGGCAGAAGTGATATTTTGATGCATAGGGACCATCGAGGTTAAAGGACAAAGGTCTGCGGGCAGCAGTGAGACCAACTCAGCTGAGGACATTGGGGTCCTTACTGTAACTCAGCACAATGGACTGAATGAGCCATTCAGGCATCACAGACAGGTCTCATAGCACAGTTCGACAGCAAAATGAGGGATACAAAACGAGGTGGTTTGATCACATACTGAATGAGGAAGCAATGAGAACCAAGTGTCAGGGAGAGTGTCATGTTTTCACTCTCCATTTCTTTCAGAGAATAAAGCTCACTCGATTCAGACATGATTATTAGACTTTCACGTTTTACAGTTTGAATATTTTGTCCCCACAGTACTCTGGCTCAGTGGATGAAAATGTCGCTGATGTAGTTGTGATGAGAATCAAAGCGCTGGACGAGGATCTTGAACACTCAGACAACTGGCTGACTGTTTTTAAAATTGCCAAAGGAAATGAAGATGGACTTTTTTCCATTGAGACGGACCCTGAAACAAATGAGGGCATCTTAAAGCTGATTAAGGTATTTAAAAATGAACAATATGGTGGCAAGTATTCCATTTTTGTGAGAAGCAATGTGATTATTTCTTACATTTTTCTCTCTCTCTTTTTGTCTTCTTGCTGCACTCCACCACAATCTACCTTTATCCTTGATGAACAGCCTGTTGACTATGAAGAACTCAAAAATCTTGAGCTTGGCCTAATGATTGAAAACGTAGCTCCTTTTGTGGAGGGTGGTGCTATTTTAATGGATGTGGATGTTCAAGTTGGAGCGGGTGGGGTAGGGACTGGTGCTGGAGCTGGAGTTGGTGTTGGTGCTGGTGCTGGTGCTGGCGCTGGTGTTGGTGTTGGTGTTGGTGTGGGAGCTGGAGTGGATGCAGACTTAGATCTTGATGTTGATTTAGATGCAAATGTCGATGGGAACATTGACGCTGAGCTGGGAGGAGGAGTTGATGTAGGAGTGGATGGAAATCTTAAGCCTGACATTGGGCTTGGTCCTGGAATCGGTGTGAAACCTGGTGCTGGAGTTAAACCTGGTATCAAACCAGAACTGGGAGGAAAAGGCAAACCAAAGGCCCCAGCAAAAACCTATCCTATTAAGATAGCAGTGAATAATGTACCAGAGGGTCCCACATTTGATCCGTCCATCAAAACCATTCCTGTTTCTGAGGATCCAGACGAAACAACTCAAGATGACAAAGTGCTCACTGTGTTTGCTGCTGTTGATCCAGACACTGGGGAGGTGGCTGAAGACGTCTAGTAAGTGAAATCCTTTGAATGTACAACAAACCAGTCGATGTGCAAGACTTGTTGTGGTAGATATGCAGAGGTGATTGTATTTAATATGCTTGTATTTCTAGTACTTATGATGTTTAGCATTTTAACATTTAGGTTAAGTGTCACTGTGGAAGCACTGAAGAGCATTCATTTCAGAAGAATGGAGGAGGCTCATTGCCTCTCAGTTGAAAGATCCCTTCATTGATCGGTTGGCATTTGCCCCACAGACGTCTGAGCCTTCTGTGAACCCCACGGAAAGAAAGTATCTGAAAAATGTATTATTGAAAAATATTTTGCCAAATTCTTAAAATATACATCTCACATTATGATGGAGTGCACATGTGGTGTGCTGAGGGTTACATAAAGATAACATGCAAAGATGTGTGTAGCAGAAATGTGCTGCCTGACAACGACACTGAGGAGGAATTGCACTTCAGGGAATTAAAAAAAAAAATTAAATAAATTAATATGTGACCTGATGGTGGTATTTAGAGGGGAATATATAATATAGAGGTCATTCCCCTCTAAATACCACCTTCAGGTCACCAAGGCTCTTGAAAACCGCAGGTCTTTACAAAGGACAGGAAAGTCTTCTTATACTTCAATACAGTACAGATATAAGAATAATAACATTTCAATGTTTTACGTTGCCTGTTTGTTGAGCTTCATTTTTCTGTGCTCTCTCACATTTGGCATTTGACATCCAACCTTTTGTTTCCAGTTGTTTACAAAAAAATACTTGAAATTGACTTTTAAGTTCATTCATCCTTGATCAGAATGCTCATATTCCTAAATCCAGAGCAGCTCTGAACTCTTGCAAAGCCCAAGCATTCCTCACTGGACTGTTTGCTGCGCTGCTACTCTTCATCGCTCTGCCCTCAGACTAGTAGCAGTCAAGTCAAATTCTTACTGAATGGTATGATTGGTGAATCCCTAATTTTGGTTTCCCTTCACTTGAAGGAGCAGAGTCTGCATTGCTGGGTCTGAAGATGTAAAGGCTGTTTTTCTCACCCTAGCAACACATGATGGCTGATTCTTATTGGATGAAAGCTCTCAGATAAAGTCCAGCCCTGCAAATCTCAAAAGAGACCACAAGTTACAGTCAAGAAGCACTAGACATATCACATCATTAGTCAGTTTTACGGTAACTTCCATGCATAGGAATGTTTTTGATTTCTGCTTTTGTGTGTGGGAGTTTCTTATGCTTACTGCTTGCTTTGCTCTCATTATGCTGCAGTTATGCCAAAGTCTATGATCCAGACAACTGGTTCAGAATTGATGAGGAAACAGCAGAGATCAGACTCAACAAGGCACCAGACCGAGAATCACCATTTCTGGTCAATGGTACCTACATTGCCAAGATTCTGGCCATAACCCAAGGTAAAAGTAGAAATATTATTCTGTTGTGGCGTGGTCTTGACAAAACTGAGGGATGGTACATTTTACAGACTGACAGACTGATCGTGATAGAGCGGCGTGAATGTACGTTTTCCTCAGTGTTTTTGACGGACGTAAAAGAAACCCTGCAGTAAAACACCTGTAATTGATCTACAACTTGAAGCAGAACATGCATCATATTTCCTGAGTGCTGTTTGACTAAGATATTATCACCCTTAGACATGCCGTCAAAGACCGCCACAGGAACAATCGCCATCCAAGTAATGGATGCCAATGACCACTGCCCTACCTTGAGGACAACTCACAGCAGTCTCTGCTCTGATGAAAAAACGGTGTATGTGACTGGCCATGACGAAGATGATCATCCAAATGCTGCTCCTTTCACCTTCAGAATCATACCTGATGGGACACAAGGCAACTGGGAAATAGAGGTTGTAAATGGTAAGAAATACAGTTGGATTTTAGAAGTAACCAGTTTTTTTCCTCTCAGTATTACTTCTGAAATGCTTTGAACAGGTAACCGTAAAAACTGAGAAAACAAAAAAACCCAACAGTTTATTTCCTGGAATTTAATTCAGTGTGAAGTTGAACAGATTAAAAAACTAACTTTAGACCTGAGGAATTAAATCGTTGACAAACTTGCAATAACAGTTAGGAATTTCCCCAAAAATATTTGAGCTGCTTTTGATTCATAGGATTAGACCATTCAGAAACAGCCTTCACCTTGTCAGGGACCAAGAAGATGAACTCCAAACAAATAATGTTAGACACCAGAAAGTGGCAATTTTTGGCCTTCAGAGATAATTGGTTGGGTTGGGGGAAAGAGAGGAGCTGGCAGATACAGTATGTGAGACATTGCACTTGAGGAAAATTAAGATGTCATTGAAGAAGACAAAATGATAAAGAAAACCTCACACCTGTTGATGACATTGAAGAAGAATTGATTCCTGGGCAGAGGGCCACGTATTTTTTCATCGCCCCTGCTCTGGTCTGGAGCGCAATCACATTAAGACATTCATCCAGGGGACATGCCTTCATGGGCTAGTTATTAAAGAAGTAATAAGTTACTTTGTACTTTTGAAAATTTTAATGGAATTACTTAACGAGTGGCTGTATTTGAAAAGTAATTTCACTACTTGTCATTTTACTTTCCCGTTTAATAATTTAGAGCATTGATGCATGGACAAGCATGATAGCTGTAACACCACTTGCTACATCCTGTCTGCACAAAGAAATGTGCCTCTCTGTAAAATCCATGAACAACAATCCATACACAACACTATGATGAGGTTGATCAAGACTTACAAGTCCCATAAGACAGGCTTTGGGAAACACGAGGAAGTATGATCGGATTAGATGTCTATAACTGTTTTCGTCTCCAATTTTTCATCATCAGTTGTCTGCTCTTTGTCTCCAGAAACTACTGCTGCTTTACACTCCCAAGATGCACTGTGGCCTGGTTCATATGAGCTGCTGGTAGAAGTCTTGGATGCTCAGGGTCTCTCTTGCCCTGAAAAGGAGGTTTTTACTCTTGACGTTTGTACCTGTGTGGAAACAAACGGTTGCGATGGAAACATGGCCACAGATGGGACTAAATCAACTGAGCTCGCTGCACCAGCCATCGGCCTACTGTTTGCTGCATTATGCTTACTACTGTGTGAGTTTATCTTCAATAGTAATCCACAATATTAACAGAATTTTTGAATTTGATATGACATGTCTGTGTCACTTTTGCGTCCTACGACTCATTTGTTTCTTTACACAGTCATTCCACTCCTGCTGCTGTTCTGTCAGTGTGGAGGTGCAGGCACAATTTTTCCTGACCAATTCAGTGATTTACCATTTGACACCAAGGAACACCTTATTTCTTATCACACGGAAGGTAGAGGTGAAGATAAGGTTGGTTTGCATTGTCTCCATTTCTTTTGAAAATTCTTCCTTTGTTAGTTTGATTTGACTTTTTGGGGTCTCAGTGCCTTGCTCTCCAATCCAGAGGTTGCTGGTTTGATGCACCATTCTGCTTTCTCTTGAGCATTGAACCCTAAATTGTTCCGTGATGTGTGGGATTGCCTTGCATGATTGCCACTGGTGTGTGAATGAGTTGGAGTATAAAGTGCCCCTCAGTATTGCAGATAGAAAGTGCTACTTAAGTGGAGTTCATTAAAGTGTTCATTTTGAACATGTAACTTATATTTATGAAAATAAAGGAAAAATAGAAACAATTTAACAACATTGGACAACAACCCTAACAACAAAAGGAATTAGTGAAACAAAAGATAAACTTTCATTCACAATGAGACAAAATGACAGACAACATTCAGTCTATTGGTGGGTTCCAATGGCAGAGAGAGAACTGGATTTACTATACAAACAATAAATCAAAATCATGAGAAGTACTGCAGAATTCAAGGCAGAGTGAACTGAAAGGTATTGACTTCTTCTCAAATACTATTTTACCAAAGAGGAAAAACAGGATTTTTCGTGTGTCTCAACCAATTCAGAAACCTGGGTCCTCTCCTTTGTCAGACTGATAATGATAAGAGGTGACATTATCACTTTTAAATCCACTTTCCGTCATGAATTTTGTTTGCATCAACCCCAAAAAGCTACATTTGATACAACTGCTGGTAGTAATATTAAGAATTAGATGTAATTGATCTATAACTAAACAATTGCTTTTACGTGTCGTCACAGTTAAGCCATACATCAAGTAATCTCCAACAATATCTGTTGTTTGTTCTGAATTTCTTAGGAAGTTCCACTCCAAAGTGTCCCGATAATGTTGGGTACTTCAAGACGAGTGGCGGCAGGAACAGCATCGAAATTCAACGCCGTGGCCTCAGCCGTCACTGCAACCCAACAGACAACGTTTTCAAATGAATTTGATCACAGGTTTGAGGAAAATTCTGAATATCTGATGGGTGTTGACAACTCCTACAAGTTTATGGGGCAGTCATCCAGTCACTACAACGGTGGAGACACAGTCGACATGCAGACACTTGGCATCCAACAGTCCTCTACTCTGTATGAAGACATCGCCCTTCCTGATGCATTCCTCAGTGACTACTATTCACAGGTACTTATGCATCTTTTCAGATCATCTACACTATGTTGATAAATGCACTGACACCATGTTCTTGTGTGTTTCGTTGCTCCAAACAGAAAGCAGTGTGTGTTTTGCCAGCAAAGGACAATTTGTTGGAATATGATTGTGAAGGCCCAGACTCCCCTGCAGGCTCAATTGGCTGTTGCAGCCTCCTGGAGTCTGAAAACGACCTGAACTTCCTTGCTGACCTTGGCCCAAAATTCAAGACCCTGGCTGAGATTTGTTCTCCGCCTGCATCAACAATCAAATCCTCCATAACTCGCCAACAAGCATCCACCATTAAGGCTACAGCAAATATTGTTGAACCTGTCTTTAAGTCCATATTTGAACACACTGCTGAGAAAAACTATTCTAACAAAAAATCAGTGGAAGTAATAACATCCAGCAGCCTGGTCAGATCCTCTGTCAGTCCGAACATCGTGTCCCCACCACCCATTACATCTCATTCCTCGAACACTACAAACATTTCTGCTACCTCTCACAGCAATAGTTCTGCTCAACTGCCAATTCCGCCTCAGACAGTTGTTCTTCAGCAGCAGCCAGTGTACTACACCACCAACCCTGTCCTACCAATGCAGTATGTGATTCAACCTCATCTGCAGAACACATTGATGCTGTCAGATAGACCTGATGGAGCAGGGATTCCAGGCTTGTATTTAGTGAGTGGTCCGCAGTGTCCCCCTGGGCTTGTGATGAGTGCGCCACAATGTCCTCCACAAGGGCTATTTTATCAGGAAATGAGAAGCTCAAAAAGTTCCACAAGCCCTACTAGCCCTGCTAGTCCAGCCAGCCCCACAATTCTTCTTCCTGTCAGCCCAGTTGTAAGTCCAGTTGTGAGTCCAGTTGCACCTCTGCACCAGGCCCCACAAGACAGTTGGAAAATAACTGCACCAAGCTCTGATGTTAAATACACACTACAGCAGCAGAAAGATAAAGCAGATCAGGTTGACCCAGGTTCATCTGAGGGCACTTTGCTCAAAGGTGCAATCCTGGTTAAACAGGCTGCTCCCCCTCAGGGGGTGTTGGACTTGGTAGCCCAAGGGATTGGCAGCCTGCCAGTTGATAGTGTTACTGAATATGGTGGGAGTAGGGTAGTTTACGTTAATAACGATATGAAAGAAATACAGATTGGGCAGCAAGTTTTGGGAGGGTTAGACCAAGCCACTGCTTTGAGTGTTGGTTTTGGGTCACCAAGGTTGGGTATGGGACAAACAATGGTCATGACACCAGAACACAGACAGGGAAGCATCAGTGTAGAGGTGATGGGCACACATCAGTCGCATGGAAGTTTTGTGTGGATGCCAAACAGAGTTGCCAGTGACATTATAAAAGATTGTGAGAATGAAGCCAATAGAAATCACTTTGACCACAGAAGCAATGAATTGAAAAACCTGTGTCAGAATGCAGAGACAGAAAGACAATCAGAGAAGGAAATTATTTGCACACCAGATGAGGACTTTTCTAAAGTAGTTGAGTCTCTAAAAGATGACACAGGAAACCTCCAAGAACAATTCATAACAAAGCTTGCTTCTGGCAGTGCTGAAGATTATACTCTCAATTCAGCACCAAGACAACAAACACAGCAGACAGTAGTGGAACAGTGCGATGCAGCTGTGGCGACAACCGAGGTCACAAAGCATGACAATGAGTTAGGGCAGGAAACTGATCATCTGGAATCAGTCACATATTTACAGAACAAAAGTTCTGGAGTGCAGTCAGATTCTTATCAGGACACATGTCCTCTTGAAGACATGCAGCTACTGGACCAGAGTCAAGAAAATACAAGAGACAGACAGTTTGTAGAGAGAGACACAGCAGTTGTTGATGCCATAAACACAACTACTGATGCTACGGACAAAACTACTGATTTTACAGACACAACTACCGATGTCACACACAGAATTACTGATGCTCCAGACACAACTCCTGATGCTACACACACAACTGCTGATGCTATAGAAACAACTACTGATGTCACAAACACAACTACTGATGCTCCAGACACAACTAATGAAGCTATAGAAATAAACACTGGTGCTACAGGCACAACGCCTGATGCTACAGACATAACTACTGATGCTCCAGACACAACTAACGATGCTATAGTAACAAACACTGGTGCTACAGATACAATGTCTTATACTACAGACATAACTACTGATGCCATAGACACAACTACTGATGCTACAGAAACAACTTTTACTGATGCTACCGACACAACTACTGATGCTATAGAAACAACTGCTGATGTCACAGACACAGCAAATGATGCTACAGACACAACTACAGATGCTGGGGACACAAATCTTGCTGACGCTACAGTCACGACTACTGATGTCCCAGACACAGCTACTGATGCTACAGACACAACTACTGATACTATAGAAACAACTACTGGTGTCACAGACACAGCAAATGATGCTACAGACACAACTTTCACTGATGCCACAGACACAACTACTGATGTTACAGACACAACTACTGATTTTACAGATCCAACTGTATGTGCTGGGGCCACAGCTCACGCTGATGCTATATACATAAATACTGATGCTGCAGACACAATTGCTACTGATCCTACAGACACAACTACTGATGCTACAGACACAACTACTGATACTATAGAAACAACTACTGGTGTCACAGACACAGCAAATGATGCTGCACACACAACTTTCACTGATGGCACAGACACAAATTTCAGTGATGCTACCGATACAACTTCTGAAGTCACAGACACAACTACTGATGCTACAGACATAACTACTGACACTCCAGACACAGCTACTGATGCTGTAGAAACAACTTTTACTGATGCTACAGGCACAACTACCAATGCTATAGAAGCAACTACTGATGTCACAGACACAGCAAATGATGCTACAGACACAACTTTTACTGATGCCACAGACACAAATCTTACTGATGTCACAGGAACAACTACTGATGCTACAGACATAAGTACTTATGCTCCAGACACAGTTACCGATGCTATAGAAACAACTACTGATGCTACAGACACATCTTTTTAAAATGCTACAAACACAAATCTTAGTGATGCTACAGACACAACTATTGATGTCACAAATACAACCCACTAGATATAGGTTTTGGCTTCAGAGTTAGATTTAACCACTTCCTTTCATGTGGATGACTTTTCCAGGCATAATAATTACCAGAACAACTGTGGTAGATGGATGTGGACATTATTTAAATGCCGCATCAAAATGCCGATACTTGATGTTTGTAGGCCAAAATGTGTGACCCATCATACCTGAAGAGAAAATGTAAAGATTTGGAGAAAATGAGATCATTGTTATTGATAAAATACCAAATTGAATCAGAAACCTTTTGGTTCTCGAACAACCACAGAAAAATGTTGAGAGAGCATTATGACAGGAAGGTTTTTTTGTGAGAACATTTTGTATAAGGTCCCTGGGTCCAAACTAAGTTGGGGCCTTTCTGTGCAGAGTTTGCGTGTTCTCCTGTGGGTTCTCTCCTGGTGCTCCTGCTTCCTCCCACAGTCCAAAAACATGCATGAGGTCTACTGACGACTTTAAATTGTCTGCAGGGTGAGTGTGTGTCTGTGTTTCTGTGTGGTTGTCTGTCTCAGCATTGCCCTGTGATGGACTGACGACCTGTCCATGGTGTCCTCTGCCTTCGCCTGTAAACAGCTGTGATCGGCTCCAGCTCCAGTACAGCTCCAGTACACATCCATTCTCTGATATACTGGTTTTTCTGTTTGGCCTTCCCACTGTGAACAAAGTCTGTAGGGTTGGAGTCATGTAGCAAAACTGCGTGTGCGTGGTAAGGATTTCCCCAAAGGAAGATAGATAGACAGGCAGACACACGTACGAATGCATGCACGCACACACACTCACACATACACGCACTTCAAACAGCTTGACTTTCAACTGAAATAGATAGCATGAGAGGTCAGATGTTGAACAGTCTACAGCTCATGACAGGACTGACACCACCAATCAAACTGAACAGCACAGCTGCTTTTGCCTCACTGCTTCTTTGGCTGAGTGACAGAGCACACTGAAGCAAACATGTTGTCTTTGCAGGGCTTATTCACTCACTCATTGTGCAACTGCACCACGAGATGGCTGAATCATCGACATCTAGCACTCAAACGGCTCAATCTGTCCATATTACTAATGTCATTATGGGGATGGTGGTGTTTTTAATGATTTAATGATTTAGTGATTTACTGGTGATTATTGTCATTGGTTGTGGGGGTTGTGTTTACAATTATAATGATCAGCATATATGCTGTGTATTGCGTGTACATTTGGGTTTTACATATTAATAGGATGATATCATGATACACTTGTTTTGACCATTCAGTGTCATGTATTCACAAATCAATCAGTTTTCTCTCTTCATCATTTCTTTTGATAGCCACCAGATAAATACTGAAGTAGTTCCATTGAAAGCTGGTCGAGTGTGATATGGTGTGCTGGCAGTCACACACAGTGTGTTTACTGTGAGAAAGGGGGTCATGTGCTCAGGTTTCACTGCCTTTAAATGACTTGTTTTTTTCTGTTCAACGTATAGCCTTCAGAACACATGCAGGATTTTAGGACTGCTATGAAAACAAGCTACAAGTTGCACAAATGAAAAATAAACCTTGCAATCTCTCTGTCTGGTGAGTTTGTATGTCTGTAATTGGTGGAGAGTGCTGTGTCTAAACCATCCCTTATATTACTTCAAAGGACTACTGCTCTCACTGCATACTAAGTAGCAGAACAAGTTCTTTCCTCTTCAGGAGTGTGAGAGACACAATTTTGTGTTAGTGACAGATCATGTTAATGTAAACAAACATTGCATGTGAACAAATTACAAGTTGCACAAAGTTGTGCATGTAATGTTTACCGGTCACTTCTTATCATCAATCATATAAATGACCCATATTATTCTTTTTCAGTGTTTTGTCACGGCCAACTTAGAGAACAGTTACTTGGGAGTCGGCATGCTGATCAGCACAAGATGACACAGTCTGTTTGGTTCCCTGGAAAACTCAGTCTGCAGCTGCAGGGAGCTCAGAGGTTACTGAGAGCAGAGTGAGGGTGTGAAACAAAATCGTGGGATCAGTAGACAATGCAGCTACTTTATGAAAGCTCACTCCAAAACTCTTTGAAAGGAAGGAAAAGACTGCTTGAATGACTCCCCCTCAATAAAACTGTACAAACTATGAAAAAACATAGCAGCAAGTATCTGAAGAAATGCCTCCGCATCAAAAACAACTGAATTGCAGTTTTGAAGAATAGGTCCATGGAGAATGTTTTGAAACCTTTGAGCTAAAAACTGAACAGAGATGGAGAAGCGGTGGCTAAACATTGTCCCAGCTCTGAACCTCCCCTGAATTTTATAACCATGCCACGAAGAATCTCTTCTGTTTGTCTGGAGGGCAGAGAGTCAGGTTCAAACCTGTTTTGGTAATATGCATATTCACAAGCTTCTGTTCTGAAGCGACCTTAATGCCTTTGGCAGCTGATAGACATTATTCAATGATTGATGGTGGCACCTTTATGAAAACTGCCACACAGCAGTATACATTTGACTGAGCACATTCATAAAACTTTGGATCACTGGTGTTGAATTAATGTTCATGGCAGCTGTCATCAACGTTTCAGTCAGCAATGCAATCATAACATGGCTCTGAATACTGAAGACGGTTGAGGATGAGTGCTGCTATTTGCGTCCAGGGTTCCAGTGAACACACTGCAGGGCACTCCACCTGCGCCCTGGGCCATGAACAAACTGAACCAACGCATTGATTAGCTTTATCTTATCGAAATCCTTCATTGGGTTAAACAGAACATTGACCATGCATTTTGCTCCTGGCACTGTTTCCACAATACAACATGGCGGGATTTACAGTTTTTCTTGATTGCCAAGGCAACTTAGCAATCAAGAACAACTCACCATTTTTCAAGCCCTCTCACAATTTTAAAAACTCACACCCAACAATCCAAACATCTAACTTTTGGGTCCAAATCAATCTTTACCCTCAGACAATGCACACAAGCCATCAAAACACAGACTACATTCGTGTTTGTTACACACAGGCTATTGTGTTTCATCAATGTCACACATTATGTGAAAAAAGATGGGAAACATCCCCTTGTGTGTCTGATCCAGCCCTGGATAGATTCCAGAGAAATATCCTCATGTGACCTGCACTACTGTACAAGGCTCTTCATGGGCCGGGTTCCCCACTAGTTGTAGTACAGGCACATACACAAATAAAAGGTGAGTGAGAGACGTAGCTTCCCAGTTTAAAACATAATACAATTTATTTTACATTCACAATTCAAAACATAAAAACAATTCTTCTGTGTTATGCTGGCTCTGAGTACCTTGCTGTAAATAAAATCAGTGAGGTTAAATCAACCAGACTAACTGCACGATGGGAAACCAGACGGAGGTTTTTTTCTATCTAAAGTCACTCAGTGACCCTACTGACATCACACGGCAAACAACTGCACTCACACGCACACACAGCAACACAATTCATTGTGCAGTTGAATATTTATCTGCATGCAAGTGTACCACCACCTACTGGCACCCACCACAGTACAGTCTGGGACAAGAGCTAATAGAAACAGCAGACAGAGGCAGCATGAACACTGGGCGGTGGGTTCGTCTCACAGACTAAAACCTATACTGAGTCCTAATATAAACACAATAAAACAAAGGTTTAAATAAACCTATGCACGGGAGGACAAAGGCAAAGTCTACTCAAAGCTGGACGACTAAAACCCGAGTAAGGCTAAAAATATATTAAAGGGGTTGGGGCAAAACAGCAGCAGACTTCTTCAGGTTCACACTAGAATCTCCTGATGAACCGTCATGCAACCCAGCCACCTCTGCAGGAGGAGTATTCCAGTCACATGCACCTGTAGTCGGGATATCGGTACCTCTGGTAGGGGAAAAACACTACGTCACTACCACAGGTCAGGTGGATATGCAAGTTCCACAGCGATTGAGCCTTCTGCTCAGTGTGGCACCTGCACAGCCTTTATACTGCTGGAGGGGGGATGGCACTCAATTAACACAGCAGGGTTTTCCTTATAGGTAATTAGGGCAGGAAAAAAAAGAAGGGAGTGGCCCGACTTTAAAGGGCCCTGCTACACTCACATTCATTCACCATGGCCTCCAGGAGATTATGCTGTATGTATGTGTTGTGGTCATTGATGCTCCATCTATTGGATTAAGAAAAGGGGAGTATGCTGGCAGGAATAGGACCCTGAACCAGGGGTGGTCACTGAACCAGGTGGGAACCAGAGCAGCCCAATGGAAGCTCACGTTATCCCAAATATTGGGCTTGCTCTGGTTGCCCTGGCTCCCCTTCTTGTTGGAGAATGTTATTGTGCACCTGATCTAGAAATTGAAGGAGTAGTGCAGTGTTGAATGGATCCAGTGCAGCATGGCGGTGGAGGATCCCACGGTTGCTAATGGCTGCACACAGTGATGTTGCCCCTCTCTGACCGGGAATTTGGACAATTGCACGGTGTCCAATAATGTTGTGGACACTTTTTGTGAGATTGAACCATGGCTTACCAAGGCAGTGTCCTGCTCAGTCACTGCCTGCCTCCAATAGATGGCTGCCTCTCAGTACTGCAAAAGTCACCATACCTGACCAATGGTGTACTGTGGCACAGTATACTGTTGTCTAAACTACACAGCATGCGGTGGATAGTCAGTCTAAATGTGCTACTGGCATTTTACCCGTTTTCCCTCCTGAAAGTATGACCAATCGATGCAACTGTGAAACGTCTTAGGTTTGGCTGGACTAGTTGGCCAGCTTCTTTCATTGTCCTCCAATGTAACACCACATTATGAACAACAGTGGCATGGATTTCATCAGAAATTACTTGTCTCAGCTGTCCTGTGCCTCTTCCTCTCCCTCTCCTTCTTGCTCTCTCTTGCCTCACAACCTCTGCATGGTTGGGATCCATTGTACCAAAGGACATGATCATACCTCTAAGCTCTATTTTTTGGCCCCCCCCCCCCCCCCCCCCCCCCCCGGATTCTGATTTGTGTGTTAACAACTTTCAGGCTGAGTGTTTTCACCTTGAAAAGAGTGCGGCCTCTGGGTTTATGTTGTGACAACTTGAGTTAATTCTATTAACAGCATATGTTTACTGAATGAATGGGCAGTGCATTGAATGATTTATTTGGTCCCTTTTGTGTAGGTTTTGCAAAAAGTGTTTTTGACAATTGAGACATGCGTGAAAACAGGAATTGCATTTGTGGTTATGGGAAATGTGTGTGTGCTTCTGGGAAGGATGAAAAGGTTTGGGTGTTGGTGCTACAGGAACTAGGTTTTGTGTTTTAGCAGTCGAGAAAAACTGTAAATAAGGAGAGCACATCAGGCAGAAGTCAAAACACAGACTGAATGTTCACTTTGGAAAATCCTCCAGATGTCGTTTCTATAGATGTGGGTCTGTAAAGATGGACAAAAAGGCCCTATAACATACACCAATATGATGTACTCATTTCTATTTGAGAAGGTGATATTCCTTCTACTCTATGATGCTTCTTTAAAAAAATATAAGGTCTGTTAAATTTAGGTCATAGTCCTCGTTCTTTAATTTTCTCTTCATTTATTGTGCGTATTTTATGCTTTGCGCTATAAAGCCTGAATACAGTGAACCCCTTATTAATCGCGGGGGTTACGTTCCATAAAGAACCCACGATAGGCAAAACGTGTGAAGTTGTCAGCTTTATTGTTTATGGTTATTACATACTACTGTGTTCCATAGCGGAGCCACAGCTGCAGCCGCGTACCTTCTTTCTTCCTTTAGCAGGTTCAGAAGATTAACTTTTCCACGATAATTAGCATCTTCCTCTGCCTTTTGGGTATGTCTGCAGCTGCCTATGTTGGTGCAGAACATTTCGTTGACATTGCACAATGCTTGTTCATACACTTGAAAATATAAACTATAAAAAAAGCTGCACTAAAAATAGGGAGTGAAATGGCGAAACTGGGAAAGGTGAACACCATACAGTGAGAGTTCACTGTATGCATACTCTTCATCAACTAAGATCCCTGTCTACACATCTTCTTGGTCATTTTTTCTTTTCCAGAGTGACTTTCAACAACAGATCCCACACACATTACTCTGTTCACTGTTGCTTTGTTTTTTGGGTCACTGAATAAAGTTGTGGTTTGCATCTGAAGCTAGGGGATAATCCACCCGGCCAATCACGTGCCTGCAGTCTGTTGATGTTACCTCATATTTTTGTTTTCTTCTGTAGTTACTGGAGCAACGGTGAGGCCTTAGTTGGTCAGCCCCTCAGTTACTCTGATTGTCGGTTTTTGAGGGGATGATTCCTTTTCAGTGACGACTCACTCCAAATATTTCTTTCTGGTAGCATTTAACAGAAACGCGGCTCTCATGCGGTTTAATCTCACTCCCGGTCATCTGTGACCACCGCCTAAAACCACTGAAAAAAAGTCAACAAAAAATACTTGTCTTTCTCTGCCGTCTTGTTAGGGTCTGAGAGATCTTGGCTCTTGGAGTGACCCAGAATCATTTTTTTCATAATTCCTAATCTTCTTCATGAGGTAACCTGATGAGGCTTTGATTGGTCCAAACCATGATGAAGAGGAGCAACACTAGCCCATCAGGTATTTTTCAACCTAAGCCACATCTTGTAAGCAGTTTAAGTTTGGGACATCCACAGGTATGCATCGAAGCCATATGGAAGAAATGAACCAAAATGATCCTTGTATTCCAGGTGGAATCGGTTTCTTTGCATTAAGTTTCTGTCTCTAAGCTTGTCCACATACTATAGGTCTGTGTTGGATTGTGATTAGGTTCAGGTGTGAACATGTGAAGTGCACTTCTGCAGTGTACTGCAGAAAAAGGGAAAGAGATTCTCACAGTTCACAGCTCCAAAAGTTATTTGCTGTTAGAATTTCATTACAATAAAAACAAAAAGACACACCGGGTGAAGACAGGGTGAAGTAACATCCTTTACAAGGAGCAAGAGGCTGGTAACATGATGGAGAATGAGCATGAGCAGGCACAAGACAGGGAGAGACACTGACTTGTTCACACAAGGTGAACGGGTGGAACGAACAAGGAGGACACGAGAGAGGTAAAGGTAGCAGGAAGAAGGCTGTGTGATTCCCGAGACTTGATGCATTAAAAAGCATGAAGTAGGGGATCATGGTTCAGGAATGGAATGAAAAACTGAAAGTTAACCGATTTTTTACCAGCATGCTAAAATGTGAAGAGAACTGAAACTAGAGTCCGTCAGACTGTTAACAGCAAAGGAAATGATGCTGTGAAGAACATGATCATGACGGGTTGTGTTGCAGTGATTGCATGTGCATTTCAGATACTTCTAGAAAAACTGTAAACTACACTGGTATAGAAATACATTCATGCCTTTACAGTAACAAAACAAAACAAGGAGTTAGAGTATCACCTGCAGTATGGAGGCATGAGCCAGGATTCGCTTTGTGTGTTCACTAGACCCCGTTATCTACTGTCCACCGTTGATGTCAGCAGAAGAGGCGGGGTCATGCCAGAAAATGTGGTTATAAGAGGCTGAAGCTTTGATGGTCTATATGTCTATATTTTGTGTCAACCTGCCCATGAAGCAGCTCGTCATGCTTCACCCACTGTGCTGCCTGCTTGTGGCCTCAGCTGTTGTGTTCTGCAACAGTGCACCAACGGTCAGTGTCTGTTTATCTGCCTTTGGATCTTGCACATACAGAACTGGATAACAGCTTATCCTTTTGTTGGAGATGTTGACATTTTAATGTCACTTGATGAGCAGAGTCTATTCATGGATTTTTAATTGACAACTTTAGATAGACACTGATGTGAATACTTGTCCAGATGACATTTAACAGGTGTGAAGAGGATTTCAATGATCTCTGTGGTTATTTTTCATCGTTGTTTTGTGAAGCAGCTGATGATCATTTTTCATTTTGCAGCCCAATGATCAGCTGTTGATGCCTTTACAGTGAAACAGGCAACATGGCCGGCTGCATCTGTTCTCACTTTTGCGTTGCTGACAACTTACTTCAGAAGAACAATTCAGAAGGAGCAAAGCAATGTGGTCTGCAGTGAAAGTGCCTTATTTGGACAGACACACTTGTAATTTGTACATGTCAAAAAACAAATACCGCTTATGTGCTCAGTGCTGGTTTGTCCAATGTGCTGCTATCAGAAGGAAAACACATGTGCTTGAACTCAGTCTTACAGGTTGTGGGCAGGGAGCCCCCCTGCTTTACAGCCTCAGACATCCAAGGTCCAACCTTAACTCGTTAACAAAGGACTGTCCCATTTATTGTGACTTTATTAGGTTTTTAATTTATTTGTAAATGACAGGGCTCAACAAGAAAAAGGGAAGGGAAGCAGCCCAAAACAGCTACTTGTCGAGTCCCAGTTCCTAAAATGAAAACAAAATCAGAGGTCCTTCTCTCTCTGACTGACCAGTCATTTCTCATTGCATGTGAATGAGTGAGCGGAATGTGGAGATAGCGCTGCAGACACCAGGACATGTTGTGACAATCTGAAACAAAAGTGTCAATCTGTTAATGCCACAGGAGAAACACGGAGACTCAGACACAAAGTGTCCTCTGATGGTGAAAGTCCTAGATGCAGTAAAAGGGACGCCAGCTGCGACGGTGACTCTGCAGGTGTCGAGGAGAGGTGCTGACGGAGCATGGACTCATGTAGCCAGTGGGTATGTGCTCTTCCAAAGTTGTGAAATCAGTGTCTGGGAATGTCTGCAAAGGAAGGTTCCCTGAGCATTTTGTTCCTCCGGCAGGGTGACCGACGGCACTGGAGAGATCCACAATCTGATGACAGAGCAGCAGTTTCCAGATGGAGTCTATCGTGTTGAATTTGATACCAAAGCTTACTGGAAGAATGAGGGAAGCGCCTCATTCCATGAAGCATCTGACGTGAGTGCACCGAAATAATCAACTGACAAGTGTTTTACATAGCTCGCTTTAGATCTCATCGAAGAAAATAGCATAACATGCATAAGGAGAAACTGCTGAAGACACAATTCTCTAAGTAGGAGCACATGAATAAAACTAGTCAGCAGTTCAGGACGAGGTCTGTCTGCAGCAAAATCACAAGTTTCAGAAAAGAAGTTCATGGAGCTGAATAAGTTGAGTAAGGTTAAATGTGGTGTTTACTGTGATCGCCAAAAGGGACAACAGTAACTTTATAGCTTCATACAGGCAAAACTAGTCTTGTGGGAACGTTTGAAGGGGTGAATTCTTCTCGTAGCACAGTGACATGACAGTGAAGTAAAGGACCCGAATCTCTGAATGAAAGTAAAATTTGAGAGATCTGCAGCAGCAGTATGGAGGAGGGAGCATCAAATGCCCTTTACTTTGATCATTTGCCGACATTAGCTGCACTCACACTGAATCGTTCCATTGGCACTTATACAGCAGTGCTTTGTTCTTACAGGTATTCGTGGAACTCAATTGCCAGTATTGAGTGACCAGTCCAGTTGCGGAACAAAATGATGCAACTTGAAAAACAGTTCAAACAAACGATCTGATAAGAGCAAGTATTTGCAGATGATGAGCCAGATGTGAAGGTACGAAGGGCAGGAGGAACCAAACTCTGCTGTTCTGCTCAGAATTCCCTCTGATACAGTTAATACAGTGATCAATGAAAAGATCAGCTTGAAGAAAGAAGTCATAATCTGACAGTATCATTCCAACTCTCATGTGTGTTCAGGAGGCACACATGAACAGGAGACATCAGCAGGCTCAGTTAGACACGCTCTTCTTTCTTGCTTTCTGATGCTGGGCTCTGCACTGCCACGACAAGCCGCCCCATGAGCCACAGCAGCAGGCAGGAAGTCGGTTGCTAAAAAGCAGGGAGAATCAGGAAACGTGTTCATCACTACGTCAAAACCGCAAACGGGGGCTTCAAGCCAGAAGTTAATCATTGCCGAAACAATGTTGTATAACTTCAACTCACCCATCTTATCAGCACATGTAAAGAAGGAAACAAGGCAGGCCCCCGCTGAGACACTTTGTTCTTACCAGCTGTCTGCTATGAACTGATGCAAGGCTCAAGCTGTTGGGAAGTTTCTCTGAACACCACATCAGGGAAGCGTGTCTGTTTTGAAGCAGCTGCAGCAGACCTGCCTTGCCCTTTTCTCTTCAAGGAAACTTCAGTCCGTTCATGTCTCCAAAGCCATGAGTGACCACTACTGGTCTCCCTGAGGCTCATCTATCATCTATGGTTGATGATGCTCTGGGCTGAAAAAAGTCTGTGGATGAGTTCTGGATGTACCAGCGGCAGGTTGTCCTTTAGAGATGTCTGTTCTTCTCTCACACCCTGTTTGGAGAATGCATGTCACGTAAACACTGTTGAAAGCAGATGAGCAACAAGATCAGTTTTCTCTCCTTCTTGACATGTGAAAAATCGAAAACAAACGGATCATCAAAGGGTCTCTTTGTTCATCCTGCGTGACTCCACCCTCTCATCAATTCATATCCAATTGAATGAAATTTCCATGCTGATATCACACACGCCTGCTGGCTGGCTTCTGTGTGGCAAACTTGAACTGTGATTGTGCCAAATATGAGTGGTTTCCCTTCTCTGAACATTACATCTGCATTGTTAAAGAGGCAGAGTCCATGACCAGGAGATACAAGACGGCAGCCAGCCTGGCAGATAGAAGCTCTTTGATCAGAACCATCTCGGCAAAGCACAAAAGCTGGTTTTGTGTCTCACAAAGGCAAATACACAAAGCTCTATGTGTGTGAAACAGTTTGTGTGCTTCTGAAAACACTGATTCTTGTTTCTGGTGGATTGCTGTGTGTAGGTGGTGTTTGAGGCTCACGCTGAGGGTCATCGTCACTACATCCTGGCACTGCTACTCAGTCCCTTCTCCTACACCACCACAGCCGTTGTCTCCAGTGTTCAGCACTGAAACACGGAGCCGGTATTCCTAAATACAACCTCACGTTCCATGTCACAGAACCCCCCCCCCAAAATAAAAGACTGTTACGATAACATGGTGATCGTGTGTTTATATGTTTCGATGTTTTACAAACCAGTGAAAAAAGGGTGAACACTTTGCATCCACATTCTCACAGGAACTCCTCAGTGGAACTCCTCAGCAGGCTCCAATGTGACTTCAGCACATGAAAACACAGCCATCAAACAATCACAAATCAAATCTAACAAGGTCAAACTCATTCCTGGCTTCCTGACTTGGTTCTGTGACACGTTCACTAAAAATCTTTTTTACTCTGAATGACCTGGAAAAGAGCCCAGCTGAAGTACTGCACAGTGTCCATCAATCTGATCAGACGCTGAGGACAATGTGTCTAAAATAGCGCCATTATGTTTGTTTGCTGCAATGAATAAGCAACATGGGGAGTCATGCTTGTGCTGGAAGGAGAAGATGCCAATACATCACTTCTGCACATGTAAAGTGATTGATCAAACCTTAGCAATTTTGCCAATAGGAAACTGAATTAATATTCAACCACGCTCCTTTACACTGTGTGCACACTGACAACAGGCAATAAAAAGATGATAACACATTTCATCGTGTTTGGAAGAGCAAATCGAAAAAGAATGGAGGAGGGGGACAGTGTTGGAAGGCATTTTTGTGTGTTAAGGACTTGTGTTTTACACACTCAAACACAATATCTGATGACTTTAGTTTGATTTCAAATGTGTCCTATTAGAGTTTCTGCTATGATCAACTGCTGAAAGTCATTCTGCCTGCCTCTGAGGAAAGACTCTCGTTAGGACTGTCTCATTGGGACTGTCTCCCAACGACTGACTCATAAGGACTGTCTTATTAGGAAGGTTTCATTAGGATTTTCCCATCAGAGCTGTCTCATCAGGACCATCTCATCACGACTGAATCTTTAGGACTCTCATCAGGACTGTTTCATCAGGAATGTCTCATTGGGACTCTCCTTATGACTGTCCCATCAGGACTGTCTCATGAGGACTGTCTCCTCATGACTGAGTCACCAGGACAGTCTCATTGGGACTGTCATATCAGGAAGGTTTCATCAGGACTGTTTCATCAGGACCATCTTATTACTACTGAATCTTTAGGACTGGCTCATCAGGACTGTCCCGTCAGGGCTGTCTCATTAGGACTGCAGACTGTTTCACAGTAAATAAACCTGGAAGCCACGGTTCACACTCGCATGCGAAATACGAGCTGTGGCACCTCATCCCAACGCACAAAATAGGGCCTTCGTAGATGAGGTGAAGGTGAAGGCTTTCTCCAAACCTTTGACATGGCTGCAGATGCTGTCAGCTGATACCGGAACCCATCACACTGACATGCAAACAGCAAGCAGACTTAGACCCTGAAGCTGCTCTTTAATGACAACTGGACAAAATTCCTCCACATTCATTTGATTAAATTGCAGCACAGAACTTTACCTGCCAAAAAACCAACAACTCAGTTCTTCAAAAACGAACAAAAAAACATATTTTATCCAAAAAACATATTTTACTGAAAACATAGTGTGCAGTTTGTTTGGAGTTGGCAGGGTAAAATGGAAACGGCACAGAAACTGTGTGTGTCATGTACACTTGGAAAAGGAGCACAAGAATCTTGAAAATGATGATGATGATGATAATGATGATGATGATAATTGCTGCCAAAGAGCTGAGTCAAGTTTCCAGGGAATTGCAAGCACCCAGAATTGTGTAAGTGATCAAAGGAACGCCTCTAACAGTCCACATTCCTCACATTGTTGTTGGGTTTTACTGGACGAGGTGTTGACAGCTGGTTGAAACAACTGGAATGAGCCTGCAGCATTTCCCTGAAGTCATGCTGAGCACAATGTGTCACGTCTCTAATCAGTTAAAAACAATCCCTTTGTTTCCTGTTTTCAGCCAGGTCAACAAAATCAATAGCCATATTTAATTTTTTTTCCAGCGAAAACAAAAGAAATTGTAAAGGTGAATAAAAGTGCTGGGAGGAGGCACACTGTCAGACAGGTGTTTCGGGGTTTCGGTCGCTGTGATGAACGCTGGCGTGTGTGTGTGTGTGTGTGTGGTCGGTCGCAATACAAACATGGTCATTGTGACTGAGTGGCCCATTCATTGTGTTCTCCATTCAAACAAAAGATCGATTATCCACGTCACACACAATTTTAATTTGTGGTGTTTGTTGACAATGAGTACGGGTACAGGTTACAACAAAGCGCTCATGATCATGAATCATGTTGAGGTTTACAGCAGAAAGGGAAAAAAAACTTTTTAAACTTCATATTTGAATTTTTGAGGAAATTTCTTTAAAGGCTGAAGTGTAATCCGTAGAGATGAAAAGAGCAGCTGTTGGTTCTCACGATTTATAATTTGAGAAAATATTTCAATCATCATCACGACTGCTGAATTTCCTTTTACGTTGACAGATTTAAAAAAAAAAAAAAAAAAAGTACTGCCGTTTTCACTGTTTGCTGCCATTATTGTTTAGAAAGGAAAGGTGTTTCTTAAGAGCTTGAAACGGATTTAATAGTAAAATCAGCTCTCATTGGTGGCACCTCTGTACCAGTCTGCCTCATGAGCGTTTAGCCTATCAGCAAGCTGTGTCACCTAAACACTTGCTTTGAGTGGGAGGAAGAAAAATACGTACAGATGTGGACAAAATGGATGGTTGGAACTCATGCAGAAATATTTTAAATATCAGCACAACCGTTTTGGAAAAAAAAAAACTGAACCTGACAAAACCAGCAACAAAAACCAGAAACCGACAGTTTGAATTGTGGTTCAGAAGAACCATCCACAAAACTAATGATTGGAAAAGGACTGAGACACACTGAGAATAAATAAGAATAGTAATAAGTTTCCTCTGAAGTGTGTGGCTGGTCTCTCGTAACAAGACTGCCTGTGTAAAACACTCGTCATTGACAAGAAAAGACTACGGTCTGTCTGGCAAGCGAGTTATAAGTGGAAGTTTTGCAGCCATGTGCATGCCCATTGTTGAGGTGAAGAGGTGCAGTTTGACTGGTCACCAAGCAACCGCCAAAGCAAGATCTTTTTTTTTTTGGATCAAGATCCCTCCAAGTCACACAGCACAGCCAGTCTCCGTCCCAGGACATAGGGACTGGACAGAAGAGCAGGACGCCATAGCAAATCCTAAACATTCAAAGGCTGCCAAGCTCACACTACCTGGCTTTGGAGCAGGATGATGGCCGCCAACACACCAACAACCTTCTTCAGGGGCATTATGCTTCGTGCTTGGCAGATCAGCTCATCTTTTCAGGGGCATGAAGAAGAGGCTCAGAGCAAGACATTAGACTCCTACAGGAGACATGCACTCTTCAAACCCAGAATCATCTTTTCTTTGTCCAGGCTGCATTTATTCTTCTTCTTTGGAACCCCCCCCCCCCCCAAAAAAAAACCACAACCGAGAAGAAATTCCTGATTTTCATTTAATTCAAACTGTTTTATGCATTATTGCTTTTGTCGGGATTTCAGTGATAGTTGCAAAAAGCAGGATGTGATTATTTGTGTGGATATTTACTTGGAGTGAGAGTCATGGAACCGTTCAACAAGAGAAAGACAGTCACCAGAAATGCCGGGTCAGGACACAGGAAGGACAAACTCCAAACACATGAGTCAGAATCAAATTTAAATCCTTGAAAGACAATCAAGTCAGGAATAAACATTTTCTCATGTACCATGAACAGGAATAGTGTCAGTGTTAGGTGGTGGCACAAAGGTTCTCTTATTTCGGGCTTGTTGTAAAGAAAAAAGGCAACACCACAGTCCAGACACACACCGTCGCACCGTGAGGCCCTGCTTCAGGCCATGGTACAGTACAAAGAACACCCCTGTCACATGCTCCTGCAGATCCAAGGGCCCCAAGTCACTCATGTGAAACCAAGACACCCCACAGATTGAATCTGCACCGGAACGATGTAAAGCACGCGTTTGATGGCCAGGACTCAGGCTTGGCTTCTCGTTTGGTTTCACAGGGTACACCTCAAAAAGCAAAATTCAAAAATAATGCACACTCAACTTGTTAAAATAATTTATGATCAAAACAACAAAATGTTACCAACAAATAAATTAAGGCATGCAAAATGTAGTGTCAAATTGTGACTTCTGGATACTTGTGTTGAGCCAAGCACCTCCACTCTTAACTGAAAGCTCTCACTCGAAATCGTCGCAAAAAACAAAAGGTAGCTGCCAAAATGAAAATAGAACCTCACTGAAATCTCACTGCGGTGTGAGCACCTGTTTAAGGCCCACGTTTACATCGACCTGCTTCAGAGGCTGATGTTCACTTGGTTTCTTGTTCATGCAAAGTCAGCGGCACTTCAGTAAAACAGACTCACACAGTAGTGCTTTCTCAAACATCCTGAACCAGCTCAAATAAATAGAAGTATCAAAATAAAGAAATGTACATCATATAACAAACAGCAAGCTCACATTGACCTCAACGATTTCAAACAACCTCAATGATATGTAGAAACACAAGGTTTGGCTTTTAAGGTGACTGTGATACATTTGAAGTGAAGCACTGTGGAGCCTAGCAGAAGGAGCCAGGCTCCTGCCACAGTAAGGCTTGGCCACACAGTCGCTGCAGTTTCTGCGCTGCTGCAGCTGCTGCTCCCCCAGCTGGAGCCGACACACATGTCAAATACTCGTAGTAAAGCCAGTATGAACAGAAACAAATGGAGCAAAGCCTCAGTTATTCATACACACACTTTTGCACACACGCATGCAAACTTTACAGGTTTACTGAGCACAAAGTCCAGTGTTCACTGTCTCCTTGTAGTTTTTTTTTCTCGACTAAATACTGTTATTGTTTCCATAGTAACCATTGTTGGCTACAATACATGGCGCTCTTTGTCCACCTCATTTTTTCAAATGTGCTACTTTTAAAATGCTGCAGGGGGCGGCAGAGGCCAAGTAAGAGGGGGATTGGGCACTGCAAGAATGGCTGTATGTGACTCAGTAGTCTGTGATGGGAGCCAGCTCAGGGTAAAGGTCAACAGAGATGTTCTTGTATAGGCTGCTCAGGGTGATACGCGGGCTGTACTGAAGATTGTTGAGGCCGTCCAAGTGTTGCCGCTCTTTGGAATACCTCAGGAGTTTGTACCTGAAACAGACAGAAGGTTTCATCAGTCATCAACACAGTGAACTCGACATGTATACAAGGTGCAGTGAGCAAAACACTATTTCAAACGCAAGACTTTAAGTCCACGTGAACTCCTCTTCCCAAAGCTACCCGCAGGGCCTTTTGATCCTTTTTGTGTGTGATTCCAGTTAAATTAAACAAACGTATTTTTTCTGATTCATCCACATCTGCCTGGTCTTCTCAACCTTTGTCTGGATGTTGATCTGCGTTTATCACAGTATATTGTTCACTTCAGAAAACAAGGTCATAAAACAAGTTTTCAAATTAATTAAGTATTCATACTATAGTTAAGGACACAAGCTGATGTCACAGTGAAAGCAAATGCTACTGCTGAGAAGAAACTGGGGATTTGAAAGTGTCCCTCATTGTTAGCAGAGCTCTTCCGCTCTTTGTGTCGGCGGATTGTCTGATAAAGAACATTAGCGTTAACGTTTATGCCAAGTTCCATTTGTTTTGTCTTGTTTGCATTGAAATCCTGGACTTGAGGCAGTGTCCTGGTTCCTGTCAGAAAGTCACCTGGCTGTTTGCTCATGTCCACTTCCACACACTGGCCACAGTACAAACTCAACGTGATGATTTCTTGCCACCATCATTCATGGAGAATGCACGCACGCACGCACATTTGTCTTACAGTTTTACCTCCCCAAAAACTGCACTTCTCCTCTGTGGTGGTGTGGGATTGACTTGTAGCGTCCAATCTCTCCTTCAGGTCTGGTGACATTCAGATCAGCAAAGTGGACCCTGTGGGGGGGGGGGGGGGGGGTTGACAAAGGTTTGACAGCACTGCTTTCACAAGATCAAGATGCTAAACAATAAACTTTCTCAAACAAAGCTCTTATGTGTGGTAAAAAAATGTGTGAAAAATTACTGTTTTTAATCTATACACAACTAACTGAAAAGTCTGAAATCCCCCTTGTCCCACTCACTCACCTGTTCCAGAGGTCGTCATCCTCTCCTCCCCAGCCCCAGAAAGCATTAGGAAAGCCATTAATCTTGTGGAACTGCTTCACAGTGAGTCCACTGACACCACCAAAGAATTCACTGTATGGAAGACTGGAGAATGAAGGCAAGCTTTGGTTAGGTTGGAACTGGGAAACAACTACAGTAAAACCAAGTGTGTATGAATCAAATCCAAACTTTGGTTTCTAATAATCTCATTCAATATTTGTCGGTCACCTCCCCTCACAGCCCCTCACCCCACCTGGTCTTCCAGGGCCGACACAGAAACAAGATGACGGGGGCCCATTTTTTTTTTAGCTGCCTGTTGATCTTCCCAGGGCAGCGGAATCCTCGCCCCCACTCTTTGAAAATAACAAACTGACAAGCAAACACACCCTCCTTTGTTTTGAAGTGGTTAAAATTTGTGAAGTCTAAAGCGAAGAAGCAGTTCTCTACACCTCCACGCGAATTTGTGGATTGTTAAGTTTTCTTGTAGTTTGATGGCAGCAATGCAAATGTCTGGGGATGCACATTGCAATCCAAACTATGGCTCAAAATTAAGCAATCTGCAGTCATATGCAACCATCCAAAGGTTCCCTGGCAGTTTATCCACAACATAGCATTCAGTCAGTTCCACCTCTTCATTCATCTTCAGACTACAACAAGGCTTCACTTCTTATTCAAACTATCTTGTTCTGGCTTCTGGCTGCTAAATTCTCTGAGGCTGGATCTTTCTGGATGTGGCCCCAAACGTTTATGAAAGTACTTAATTTTTCTCACATGTCCCAAATACGGGACAGGTTCAGTTGTCATTGCTTTGACTTAAATGCCACTTTCAAAGTAGTGAGACACACGCTGTTTTAGGAAAAAAAAAAAAGTTTTATGCTGCCCTCCTTTGATGTGTTGAATGAACTGCAGCCTTTCAGAGTTTGGTTCATGTAGCATTTCAATCATGTGTCTCTGGCCCTGTCTCTTTTTCTGCACTCTTCTTAGTATATAGAATAGAACACTAGTCACACCGACACTCAGGCTTTCAAATTTCAAGCTCTACTTGTTAGGGAAACCTGCTTGTTACTTTGACGTAATTTTGTGACTTTTTAAGCAGTGGGCTGATGGCTGCACCGGGTGTGTTCTCAGAACACTACAAGAGGCCCACCGTGACCTCTGAACCAGCCTTTGCTATTTCTGCTGATGCAAAGCAGTTCTCTCTGCACCTGAAGGCCAATCATCTGTCTGCCTGACAGACAGAGACACCGAGTGTTCTCCAAAGTGAGCTGATGTTCTTTAACATCCTCTTAAGGTGGTACCGCGAACAGGACTTTAACATAATTGTAGCTGGTAAGTGCAATTATATTATGCCTTGCTCTGCTGTGTTTGTTGAAATTCATCAGCGCTAAACATAAATCATGATCAAATGTCAAATTTAACTTCAACTCCTAATGGTGAGGTTAGACTGTTGAGAAGAAGACTGAAACCTGAAGCCGTTTATTGAATGTTAAGAAACTGACTTTGATTAAATTAAACACCAAATTTGGACGCATTCAGGAAGCAGGAATGTGGCTTGTGCAGAAACTCCTGAACAGAGGCCAGCAGACGCACGTGAGAGCTGCTGCATCGCAGCACTCATCTGTGAACCGCGGCCAGCTGAGGACAGAATGCTTTGCAGTGCATCCAAAATGCACAATACTGCTGCAGGATTATCACGCTGGAGGAAAAAACACCTGGTGCTCAGGTGGCTGCTCCTCAGCCAACGGGCTCAGTAAGAAGCTCCAAACATTGTGGGGAACAGCAGGGGGCCATATAGGGAACTGGCATGCATACGATATCCCATAAATACAGGGCAAGTATCGACAATACTTTGACTTGAAATGCCATGATTGGTAAAGGGTTTTGTGGCTTTACTTTTAGTTAGTTGATTCTTATCAAGACAGAACACGGGGGAGATGTTTCAGGCAAATAAAAATGCTTTTTAATTACCAAATTCACATTGATATTAAACAATGTAAAAGTACAAAAATAACAGCATAATTTCCTAATTAAGTTGTTCATCACTCAAACAATTAAAAAAACATAAAATAATTCTAAATACAACAATATAAATTCATAACATCAAAAAAAAACAAAAAAACAACCAAAACACAGATTTGTAAAAATAAAGTGCAAAGTACTACTGGCCCTCATTGCTCACCTTTGACTCTGCTCACAAAACCCTCCGGGAAAATTTCCTTGAGCTGCCTTATGGCTCTGTTCTCATATTAACAACAGATTGAAGGTTTTTTCTTGAGGATCAGTACAGTGTCTCCACTCTTTTTTCTTGCTGCACTTCTTGTCAGCAGTTCTTGACTTCCCCGCCTTTGACAAAGTCCTTTCTGCAGGTAGAGATGTTGCGACTACTCCCAGGTGTTTTTTTGCAGTCTTGTTCAAAGGGGAAATGCCAGCTCATTGATTTTCCATCAGAGAAGTGGGTCTCCATCCTGTTGCATTGGTTTCTCTTCCGAGTACTGGTGCATTTCAGCAACAGCATATGCTGACCAATGCTGCTGCGGTTCTTGGATTTGAGCGTCAAACTGTTCATATCCCACCTCTGTTGCAGCTGGGAATTGGGGGGGGGGCTCCTGTAGGGTCGTTGCAGGAGCAGAGTTTGTACTTTGCCCATGAGCTGATTGTGGAGGGGCTGGCCCAAAGCTTGCATTTTACTGACAAGTTGTTTTCTGATACTGTCAATATTTGACATTTTCTTAAAGCCAAAGTTTTTAAATCTTGTCTCCAGGCAGGTTTTGACATTGAGACCATCCAAGGTTTCAAGATCCCAGACACAGTGCTGGCAGAACAACAGTGAGCTTGCTGCCTTCCGCTTCATCAGATGTCGTGTAATGAGGTTTCAGAAGTAATGTAACTAAGGCATTGCCTTAGAAACAGACACACGTTTTCAGATGATTCCTCCCTTGTTACTTCTTCAAATGGTCACAAGACATTAAGGCAGAAATCAAAACTGGACTCGAGCACAGTGGGCTCTTTCAAAGTGGCAAAATTACAGACACCACTGCTTCCGTTTTCTCACAGAGTCCCTCAAACATGTAAAACACAGAGTTCCAGCATGTTTCCTCTGAGTGGACAAGTTTGTTCACGACAATTTCAGTTGTTTCTGGACTTGTTTGAGCTTCTCTGTTGTGTTCATGTTGCAGAGGAAAAAAAGCCCCAATAGTACATACATGGGACAACTAGATTGATGGTGTGTTCAAAGCGCGGGTAAAATAGCCTCCGTATAGGGTTCATTCATTGGTGGGAAACTTACCAAGACTAAAAGACTTTTTCTTTCTAAACGGGAAGCTTTAAAGTATTTTTTCAATATTAAAGCCCAACAGGGGGCTTGAACCCTGGACCCTGAACTTAAAGAGTCTTATTATTGACGGACTAACTGGCCTGCATTAAGTGTAACATCATCAACAAGTGGCCACACACTGTTATTCCACGCCACAGAAGTCACGTTTTTAATGAGTGGATCAGCACTGAAATTTATTAGGTCCTAAGTTGAGCAGAGATGCAACACTGGTGAAACTACAGAGTGATCCGTTCATTACATTTTCCACGATTTTGCTAATTAACCAACCAATACAAGTGAAAACGTCGCCTCCTTTGTGGAGGTAATAGGTAATTTATTAACTCCTTGACAAGAGCAAATGCATTAACTTTGTCCCATGCTATGCCTTCATCCCTCTGTTACTTTGAAGGCATTGGCTCCGCTCTATCTCACAAATAGAGGGATTGGCTTCGCCCCAGCATGCGTTGGCTCCACCCCACTTTTTTTCCATTTTCCCGACTTGCAAGCTGCGTGAGCTGTTCTGTTAAATAGCATCGAGTTATTCCAGGGAGTGTTTAATGCTTTTTTGTTTTTTTTTGTTTTTACAGTGTATGAACATGCATTGTGTTCTGTGTCCTGATTGGCTAAGGGACTATAGGCCAATGTCAATCAATCTTTTCCATGCTTCGTCTATGTCCAGCAAAGAACGCGTTCGCCTCAGCAAATTTTATGTTTGTAAATTTTCTCCATGACAAAACCCATAATGTCGACAAAACGTTCTGCACCAACAAAGGCGGCTGTGGACGTGCCCAAAAGGTAGAAGAAGATGCTAACTATCCCAGAAAAAGTTACACCTCTAAACATGCTAAAGGAATGTAGAAGCTGCGTGGCTGCAGGGCGTCGTTACACAACACAGGACTATATTATGAATGGAAAAAATAAAGCTGACTATTTCAAAGATATTGCATATCCCGGGTTCTTTTTGGGACGTGACCCCAATGATAAACGAGGGTTCACTGCAATCATAATGCAAAGCAAAACAAACATCTACTCCACAAGTTGAGGATAAAGACTCAACTGTTTCATGTATTCACCTTGGTTGCTGAAATCTATGTTTAGATACATTGCAACTCTTGGGCAATAAACTGCTGGGGCATAAACAATGATAAACAATGATGCATTGTGTTTGAATGTTGCCTTTCTTGTAATTGTTTGTCACTCAAAGCACAGATCAGCTAACATTTGATACATTAATCTTTCACACATTCGTGGTGTCAAGCTACTCATACAGCCACAGCTGCCATGGGACAGACTGCACAGTAAGAACTGCTCATCTCACCACAAACCTTCTGCCAAAATGAACAACAAACAGCTCATTTACGTGTCTAAATAATAATCTTAACTTTTAACTTGGACATTTGAACAAAAACTTACATGTACATGTATTTGTCCAGCTTGGCAGCAAAGTGTCGTGGCATCTGGCCACAGCCATAGTAGTTCCGGTCATTCTCAGGAATGTGGTCAACATCGTGGAAAATCAAACAATCCCAGTCCAAGTCCTTGATGGCCTCCAGAAATCCAATGTTGAACAGCATGGCTCTGTTGAAAGGTTGGCTCCCACTCTAAGCACAGAGAAATGGTCTATGAGTGATGGATCACAACAGGGGCTCCACAGTGAGCTTCATAGTTTGACATACAATAATTATTTATGACCTAAAGGCAAACTGCAATTTGGGACTCATCACAAGAAGTCCAACAGTCATAGAATACAGGCCCCAGCCTCTTGCAAAGGCTGTCCTGAAGAACACAAAGTCCTCAAATCAAAGGAAAAAAACTTTACTGACGACCAGTTTGAGCTCCATTGAATTGCAGCATACCTTTGAAATGAAACATTTAATCAGCCAATTAAAAGACTGAAAGAAACTCAAGAACCTACTTCATAAATTGTTTCAAACCATAAAAATGAGACAATTATGCTATAAAATCAATCAATCAAAAAAAGAGTATAATAATTGTCTCTCTTGGCACCAATAGAATTACTACAACTACAAATGGTAATCAAAAAACTGAGTCAGTTTATAACTGAGCTGTCTTCAGGACACCACGGCCGGACTGGCTTTGTGAGAATTGAGGCCCGTCTCAGCTGACAGCAGACAGAAGGCTGATCACCTTTTCCTTTTGGTGTGGAAAGACAAAGAATGACTTTCAGCCAGCTGGTCTCATGGCAGCAGAACCCACAGTGGACATCAGTGACTCCAGCTCCAGGAGCTTAATTAAAAATATGAATAAACTAAGGATTTCATGTCCAGCAACTGTCCCACCTGAACTGATTATTTAGCACTACAGCTTTAATCTGTTTTGTTTTTTAAAATTATGTCTCCAATATATCTTTCATATACAAAAACGTCCTAATCATCTGGAGACTTTTTTACAGCGAAGCGTGTCATGGCTGACTCCAGCTGTCAAAAAATTCAAATGGGGAAACTTGACTGTGTAGGTGCAGTTGACCGCTGCAGATGTCTGTACCTGTTCGATGACGTAGAAAGCAAACTGCAGTCGCTGCCTCTGAAGCATGGGAATGAGGTGGTGGAAGAGAATGGGAAGGTGCTCATGGCGGTTCCTAAATGGAATCAGGATGGCCACCTACAGGCAATTACAACACGGTTAGGTAAACTTCTGGTCCCTGTTGCTGATGAAACAAAATGTGCCAAGGTTAAGGATTCATGTCGCCTCATACTAACTTGGGGTGCCTTTACATTCCTGCTTTTAGAGTGAGATGATGGCAATGAGCCATCAATGACCTCTTTCCCACCAACTTTCTTTAATCCAGGTGAGCAATAAATTTCCATGACTACTGTCTATGAAGAGTAGGGGCCGACACACTGTTATAGTCACAGACCACAGGTGTGAACCAAGAACCGGTGAGGTGTCCTGGACTTTTGCAAAGCTGACTTCACTTAAAAAAACAACACTGTTCCAGTTGCAACACCACATATGGTCACATACAAAGTGTGACGGCTGCTACAGTAATTATCCCACAAAATAATGATGGATTTTTCTTCAGACACACATCACCAGAACAGCGTGCAGCAGCCGTCAGTTACACTTTGGATTCTTAGAAAACTCGCAGAGATTGTGTGGATACGTTCAGTGTGCAAAAACACAGACACTGAGGTGTCGTTACAGCAGACGCAGGGGAGAGGCGGTGGGCCGAAAGAAGACAAAACTGAAACCAAACACTGTCAGAATCATGTTTCTTCCAAACAGGAAGAAGAAAATGAACTTCACAAAACCCTTGTCTCAGTTTCACTTAAAACTGTCTGATAAAAGGAGGTAAACGACATGAAAAATTTGGAAGAATGTATATAAAAATGCTAAACAAGTTGTTTTCAATAACGTAATTATATAGTTACTGTGCTCTTTGACCAAAAGTTCAGTGTTCGAATCTCAACATAATGCTTGGATAAATGGCCTGAACAAGAAAGATGAGCCGCTCCAAATGTTTGCTTGTGGCACACTCGTTCTTGGCAATCACTGGAATGGACCCCTCTAGGCCTCTGCCCCGTGAGACTGGACACTGAGCCCTCATGAATAATCTTTTCAACCGGGTGCGGGAGGTTACAGGGGTGCTTTCTGCAGAGTGCATGTTTAAGCTCCATGTAGACGCCCAACAGCTTTGAAATCAGGCCTCATGGAAGGCCACTTCAGATCAGCCTAAAGTTTTGCTCTCAGACAATCTTTGACGTTTTCATGTCTTTCTTGTTGCATTCTGCTGTTGACGGAGTATTGACCTGCAGCTTGTAATTATAAATAATTCCTTCAACTCACCAAATGTCAGAAGTGAGGTGCAATGACTTTCATGGTGTTAGCTGTTTTATCCAGTGCTGCCCACTGGGCGACTTTCTTGCTAAATCTGCCAACTTTCTGAATCTTCTTGATAAGTTTTTACTACTTTTACTGGTGTTTTTGAGAACGACTGACTTGGCTCAGATGGAGTCAGGTGAGACCAGACAATGGGCTGATTTTCCCTGTTCTTTCCTTTTTTGTCACTTTCAAGTTCTTGCGCTGACGAGTTGGGGTTTGTCTTTCCCCAAGCAAATAGGTTCTGATAAATTTTTCCACACCTGGAAAACTTTTTTTTCATTAGAACCATTTCAAATCAATTATTGGGCATACAGACTTTTTATGTAACAGTTGCTTTGTAAGAGACACAATTACTATGTCCTTGTAAAATACACAAACATACCTTCCACCGAGGTTTACAGTCCTTTGGTTTCCAGTGACCTCCAAACTGTATGTCAGAGATCTTGGAGAACTTCAATTCTATCTCCTCCATAGGAATCTCTGTCATGTTCACTTCAATAAGACCCTCTGTGTAAAGTATTCAAAGTATTTACTCATGTTAATTAACAGATATGTTTCTATCAAAAATGAACAACAAAGTGTAAAACAAAAGACACAAGGATGCAGAATGCCGCCACCAGTCTACTCACTCATAGAAGGCAATCGTTCTGGGCAGGACAGATTCTGGGAATAAGTGAAGTTCTCAGGCAGGTACGTAGTCGGCTGGGCAAGGTATTCACTGGAGTTACTACCATCAGGGTAGTCTGGGGCAAAAACAAAGGAGATGAGCTGTGGCTCTTCACCATAGGCAGTCACAAACCCTTTAAATGTTACTGAGCAAGAATTATGCATGATGAATGACTTACCATAACTTGCACTTATGTCGATGACATGGGTTACACATGAGGAATTTGGTAGAGTTCATTGCCCACACTAAGGATTGACTGATGAGCCACCATTAATGCTCCAACGTTGTCGAATTTGACTCGTAGCTATGCATTAGGGCTGCCACAATAAGTCGACGTCTCATGACAACATCGGCTATGAAAGCTGAGTATCGAAAACTTCAATGTCTAAATTATTCATCGAAGATTTTGATAGTCAGCTTTTCTTTATGCCACAATTGCAGAGTTGTTTGTTGCTACAAGCTGCAAAGTTATTTGAAAGTTGACAAACTATCATCTTGCATTTATTTTTGTTGGCTCATATCTTGACCAATTCAAGCTGGAAAATAATGATGGTCAAATAAGAACTGCTGCATGCTGGTGCAATAAGTTGCACGAGCACATATGATCAGACTCGTCGACTCATCGCGAAAAAAATTGGTGGCCAGTCGACTATTAAAGTAATTGTTCATGGCAGCTCTATAGTGCATGCACAGCGCTCACACACTGCACTCCCACACATACGGCGGGGCGGAGAGGAGAGGAGAGGAGAGGAGAGGAGAGGAGAGGAGAGGAGAAGAGACTTTGACTTTTAACACTCATTTATTGGTCTAGTTATTTAGTGACAACAGAACACAAAGAAAAACGATGATGTTACCGGCAACAAATTAGAAGATTACAACCGCAAAGTTTATTTTTTGGGGGTTTTTTTTAGAGACAGAGAAACAGAGAACCGTCGACAACACGGCACAACACCTCATTGACAGCCCAGATTGATGTGAACTCTTCCAGGTCCTTCACCATCTTATAGAAAATAAACTCTACTCTAAGGCGAGCAGCAACTAGACCCTTCAGCATCGGTTCCCCATTAGTGGAACCGGTTCCCCTCAACTGATTCATACGTGACAACCAAATGGCCATCTTAGCCTGTCCCAGCAAGAAATTCACCAAACACACAGTCCTGCGCTTCGCTGCCAAGTATTTTGGCCCAAGAATGAAAAGTTCATCGCTGTAAGGATACCCCAGACCACCGAGCCACCGCTGCAGCAGAGCAAATACTGGACCCAGTCTAAGACACCCCAGCCACAGATGCTGCAAAGTTTCTTCTGTTTGACAAAAGCAACAGTGACTACCGGTCCTGTGGTCAAATCGTGCCACATGTCTGTTTGTGGCCACGGCCCCATGCACTACTCTCCACTGGAGATCCGCACTGCGTTTCTCTATCGGAGGCTTGTACAGGGACCTCCAGCTACCTTTGGGAGAGGACCCTGGTGCCAACAGCCCCACCCACTTGGACTCCTGGACACCAGACAGTGATGCTCTGTTCCGGACTTTCACGGCAGCAAGGTACAGATCCTTTTTTTTAGTCCTGGAAAATTCTCATTTTAAAGGACAACAGAGCCCCCTCTTCCTCTTCATGCTCCTCCCCCCTGAAGGAGATGGACAGTGAAGGAAGTTACATTTGTGGTCCATCTGTTGGCTTCGTTAATGCCTCCCTAAACAGGCTAGGCAGACCCGTCTGTACCTGTTCAAGCAGCCTCTCCAAACACCGGGTGGATCTAATCCCCGTTTCCTGGCTTAGCACGGCTGCAGACTTCCACTGCCCTGCTGCTCGGAGGTTCCCAAGCTTCGTGAGTCCTGCTGCAATGAGGACCCTCCGGATGCTGGTGGAGGACAGAAGTTGACTCTATATGAGTTCGTTGTTAAACAAAGGTTCCTCCTCCACTTGACCCATCACTGGAGAGCAGTCTCTTTCTGCTGTGAATACTGTTCTCCATGCCTGTAACACTGACTGGTAGAATAAAGAGGTTTGGGAAATGTCCATGTCATGTAGGTCCATAAAGAAAAGAGGTTTGTTATAATGAAGGTTTTGTATTTTGTTCAGTAGTGCAGAGGATGAGCCGGTCCAGAGTTTCGGTCCATGGTAGAGGAGGCGCTGGGCAGTTTTGAGGCGAAACGATGTTATTCGGCTGTGTATGTCCACCAGTCCTTGACCTCCCTCCAGCACAGGTAGATGCAGGACAGCAGCTCGGAGCCAGTGAAACCCTCCCCAGAAGAAGTCTACTAGTTTTTTCTGGATCTGCCCCACGAGACTCCCTGGGGGCTCCAGAACAGTGAAGCGGTGCCAGAGTACAGAGGCGGCTAAGTTGTTGACAACCAAGGTCCTGCCTCTGAAGGACAGCTGGGGCTGGACCCATGTCCATCTAGACAATCGGGCACCGATTTTCTCGAGAAGGCCTTCCCAATTCTTTTTTCTGTAGTCACTGTTGCCAAGATAAACCCCCAAAACCTTCATCCCTTCTCTACTCCACTGCAGCCCCGCAGGCAGGACCGGCATGCCTTTGTCCCTCCACTCCCCCAGTAGGAGCCCTTCACATTTATCCCAGTTGACCTTTGCAGAAGATGCACGTATATATACATTTAACTGTCGCTGTAGTATTTGAATGTCATGCTGTCCTCTTATTAAAACTGTGATGTCGTCGGCATATGCTGATAAACTCAAAGGAGGTTGTGCATCCTCTACAAAGGTCAGACCTGAGAGACGTTGCCTTAGTTGGTGCAGTAGGGGCTCTATGGCCAATGTATAAAGCATCCCAGACAGGGGACACCCCTGTCTAATGCCTCTCCTCACAGGGACCGGCCTGCTGAGCCCTCCTCCCACTTTTAAAAGAACTGTAGCACCAGTGTACAGCAACTGGATCCAGGAAATAAAATTAATCCCAAAGCTAAAACTCCTAAGAACCCTGAACAAAAAATTGTGATCAACTCTGTCAAAAGCCTTCTCCTGATCAATGGAGAAAAGGCCGATGTCCTTGAGCTCAAATTCAGAGCTATCGATGATGTCCCGGATCAAAAAAAGATTGTCCATTATTGTCCTATCAGGGACACAGTAAGTTTGGCTCACATGTATTATTTTATCTAGGCAGTCCTTGAGTCTATTAGCCAGACACTTAGCAAGAATCTTATAATCCGTGCAGAGGAGGGATACAGGTCTCCAGTTTTTTAATAGTCCGAGGTCTCCCTTCTTCGGCAGTAGCGTGAG
>JASSRZ010002241.1:10341-31892 GCA_032164315.1 Malacoctenus gilli
TTCATGAAGGAAGTTTTTGTTTCTTTTTTATTTCTACCTTGATGCGATGTAGTTCAAATTGCGAAATAGAAAATGGACATGATTCCTGGTTTCTGTCTTAAGTGTTCAAATCTAACTGTGGAGCCTTTCGAGAGTCACAGACATTTCCATTAACCTTTTTTTTTTCAAATAGACAGTGTTAAAAAATATATACAAATGGTCTAATTCTTGTAACAGAGGAAAAATACACAACTTGACACTTTTTTGTAATGCCAAGATTTGTTCTATCGCATCTCTCAGTGCGGAGGCCTTCCTGACTCCAGCAGCCCAAACGAATGAGTCAATAAATAAATGAACAAAAATGCAACGGACCTGTGGGGCAACCCAGAGTTTGGGAAACGATGTCAGTTACCTTTATGTGGCCGGTCACCTGAAACATTGAATGAGTTATTAATCAGATGGATGTATGGATGGATGGATGGATGGATGGACTGACGGACAGACAGTGTTTCAGAAGTCATGGATCCAGCAGTTCACTGACTACCAGATTGATTCTGTATTCAAATACATTTGTTTACGTGGGCTGTGAATGTAATTTCACTTTCTTTTCATCCACCCACCTTTGGGAGCTCCTCACAATTCACGATCCACCAGTTCTGGAAATTCACCCATGTAACCCAATTTCTTGTTTAGAATCTCATCATCTTACATTCTTGATGAAGCCGTTTCACAGGCTCCTACTGAGGACGGTGGTCGGGATGACGCCGGCGTCTTTATGGAGCTGTTCATCACTGAGCAACGGCGAAGAGAGGGATTTGCTATTTTCAGAACTGCGCTACTTTTCAACGTCACATTTGAGAAATCAAGATCTTCCTCTGACTCTTGGCCAGGACGGAATGAATGCCACCATCGCTTCATGACTCACATTTTGTGCCATTTATAATATCTGTGTGTGGGAAATCTTTGTGGCACAGAAAACACAACAGTCTGTTCCAGGCTGTGTGAACAAGACAGAGTGGGGAATCACACCAAACAGTAGTTTATGTGCAGATCGGGACATAATGGCCATCAACAGACTGGAGGAAGTGTGAGATGGTGATAATGGACCTCCTCTCTCCAATTCTTCTGAAATAATCCCCCCATTCACTCAGTACCAAGCAGCAGCCTCCTCCTGCTGTCCCATGGAAGGGAAGAAGGACCAGTGCCAGTCTTGTACCTAGTCTGCAGCCCTTCAATGGGCCTTTGTGGATGCTGCCATCTTTCCCCCGCGGCCCACCCTCGGCAGCCCATTCAGGAGTGTCACATGGCACTCCTACTCTGTGACCATCTCACAATGCGCCCCTGTCATTTGCACCTCATTGACATGCGCTCATAGTGATGCGCATTGGGGAATGGCCGTGCTCTTCCACTGGTTTCAAAGGGAATGAAGTGCCGGGCTGGGTGGCCAAAGTGTGGCTTCCTGGATACCGTGTTCATATTTCTTGGGGAAGGAAGTGGAGAAACGTGTGCATGTCCGCGCGCGTGCGTGACCATGTGAGGGAGGGTGTGTTGGGAATTGGCAACGGTGAGCCTCAGCAAATGTGACACATCAACCACCCACCACCTTTCACTCAGCTAATCCAATAAATACCGACGAGCAGCGGTACATTTGCCAGTCGTAGCTGTAAAAGCAACAGACTGACTGCTTCGACAGGTTATTCTCAGACAGTCGAGTAATGAAAAGGGCCGACGAGGACGGCATTATTGCCGGGGTTCTCACTCGTTTCAAATTGGCTTTATCTTTTTCTACACAAAGTTGGCAGGGAGTTTTGCTTTGACACAAAAACATTTTGAACGGTGTTAAATGATGATCGGCGTGAGAAAAATCAGTTCCGACGGGAACAAACCTCCGGCAGGAACACGCTTCAGAGGCGACTGCCACGCCAGCTCAAAGGAGGAGAGTAACGGACATGACAGAGACCAGGAAGCAAGCGAATCCGTTCGTTTGCGCCTCAGACATTCAATGTCCAGCTGTCCGTAAGATAGAAAGTTTATCAGTTGACTTCAGATTTATCTCTGGTAAAATGTTGTTCTGCGCACTCCAGCGTCACGCAAAGAGAAGTGAATGTACTGACTTCAGTAACGTGAAGTCAGATCCGTTTCTTTCGACCAGGGTTAAGAACTGTTTGTGACTTTGTTGCCATGGCAACCTTGAAAAATCCAAGCCTCGATTCATCACGAACAAAATTATCTGAGAAGAAAATTTTCAGAGCAAAGTTTAGGTGCACTGATTGAAACAATCAAGCCATGGTGCCTCTGAAAATGGTCCTCAAATCAAGAAACACTTCAAATGGGCCTCCTTGATTGTTATTAGTACATTTGACACTTTTTTGTCTTCAGTCTCATACATCTCAAAAGTGGTGTACAGAGAAAGACCACTTCCAAAGGCCTTTCTGGCGGTTCCTCTGGCAGGCTGCACAGGAGCAAAGCGGTCAGCACTCTCACGTTACAGGTCCTGGACTCACGCTGAGATGGGGCCTTTTCTGTACAAGGACTTTCCCAGCGCATGCTCTGATTTACTTCAACCGTTCAAAACCAAGCAAACGAAGTCAACTGATAACTTGAATTTTGTGCGAGCTTGCATGAATTTTTAAGCTTGTATCTCTCATGTTTATTTTCTCTTAATTTGTCCCGGAAAGCTCAAATAATCACCAGCGTAACTTCAGCAAAAGATACAATTTTGTTTGCAAATTTACATGATCTGTGTGTGGGAGAGCTGGTTAAAACCGAAGACTTGGAAAATCTTCAGCCTGAGTTGCTACCGGCTTTTTGGAGCAATGGAAGCCCTCAAAGTGGCATTTCTGCAGATATTTCAGGTTGCTCTCTGCAAAGACTTGAGGAAAGTGCACAAAATGGGAAAGTTTTCATAAATAGGGCCACCCTGTTTCTTCTCAGACCCCCCCCCCCCCCCTTAAAACCTACAGTATGTCTGATGATCTTACTGGCCCTGGGGCTTGCTGAATCTGTGGCCCCTGACCTACAATCGAGCCCAGTCCCCGTGGAGACAGGTTTTAACTTACCCACCAAGTTTATTTGAGGTGTGGAGACGGTGCATCCAGAGGCCGGGCCAGTGTCTCCATGTGATCGAAGAGGCTTTCACGAGAAAAACACTCTCACGGCCTGACGTCTGCTGTTGCTCTCAACAAGTCAAGAGTCTAAATGTTTTGCTTGATCTTTCGCAGAGTTTGCACTGATTTCACTGATCCTGTGGATGGAAACTTGTCATGATGCGGCACAATCTTTCTGGACGTTTTCTGAAAAGAGATGCATCTTCTTGACTGTGTTGACAGGGACTGAGTTGAACACCCCCTTCGTTTAAAGGTCATTTCATGGGTCAGACCGGACCCTCAGGTGGGCCACGGTCTGTTTATGTCCCAGCCTTCGGTGTGAGGCTTCCCCAACAGCCCTGAAAACCCAGCAAAAGCTGAAATTCCGTTATTTGTTTGAGTCACAATCAGCTACGTGACCATGTGCAGCATCCCCCCCACCCCCCTCCCTCCCTCTCTCCCTCCCTCCGCGGCCAGCATCACTCCGCCTCGTACACGCTGTCCTCAAAAGCTCCTGCCGCTTCACCCGCATCGCTCTGGGCTCGACTGGGAGGAGGTGGGACCTCCGTACTGGTAGCAGTGGGAGTGGGCTGGGCTACAAAACGTGTACGTGCAAACCGTGCAGACGGCAAGGAGCGACCACCAGAGCCACCGACGAGTGACTGAGAGAAGGAAGGAGACTCCAAGCCTCCAGATTTTTTTTTTGCCTGTCACGGTTCTGTCTCTGTCCACACCGTCTCCCGCCCCGTTTGCTCTCTGGGTGTCCATTCTGACTCCACCGTAACCATCACAGGCCGGTGGTGGGACTGTGGGATGAGGTCGCCCCGCAGCCGGGATTTGATTCCGTGTCGACAAGACGTTTTGTTTGCATCTTTTATTTGCTTCTAATTGGACAAAAGAGACTTTTGTCTTCACTTTGGCCCGACTCGCCGCTTCTTCACGCCCATCGGCCGTTGCGAAGAAAAACACACCACAGAGGTGCGCCCCTATCTACACGCAGAGCTGGGGGGGTCTCGCTGGTGAGTGGACGGTGGTCCCTTTTCGTTAGCCGCTAGCCGCTGAAGTGTTCGACCGTTAACGTGTTCAACTTGAGGAGCGGCGCAGATGCTGCCCGGAGAAAACCAGGCACACGCCGCCGCATTCAGACACTTTCCGTTTTAAAGTCAGCAAATAATGTTGCACCACATTGCAATGGGGGTGTCGGGTTGTCTCTGAATTGCTCCGAAAGGTCTTTAAATGGACCTTTACCTGGGTGATTGGGACGAGCGGACGGCTCCCATCAAGCACAGCTATGCCGTTGGGAGCTAGCCGTTAAACGTCGCTAGCAAGCGAGCCTACGCCCATTTGCCTGCCGTCATTTAACGAGCTCCACGGACGCCAGGAATGGCTTCTCCGTGAAGATGACACCTCGGTGTTGATAACGTTATGTGAGGCTGTACAGTCGCCGGGTTTAACGGTTTGTTTGGTAAGAAGTCAGCAGGCTCGACTGAATGTCCAGTTGAACGTGACGCTCGGTCGCTCGCGACTCCCCGCAGTCACCGTTTCGCAGCGACAAGCTCACGGGGGAGCATCCACCGAGGGTTAACCCTGCGGACGCCACTGGGACTCACGCAAGGATGTCCCGCAACAGCGCCGTTTGGGACGTCCTGTGACTCGTTAAAACGTCAGCCAGTTAGTTTTACTCCATGGTTACTCGTTTTGGGTTCACTTGTGTATTTTTCGCTGTCCTGTTTTCTTAAGTGTTTAAAAATGGAGTTATTTGCTAAATGTTCAAGTGCCTGGCGCCCTTATTTGATTGCATAGTCTAAGTTCCTCAACTAAATCGAGGAACTTTTACTTGAACCACTCACTAAATCAAGAGGACCACATGAAATCTTTCACACCAAACCCAAATCTGCTTGTAATTTTGGTCTCTGATGCAACTCAGGCTGGTATTTTATCCATCCAGCAATAAGGGTGTTGCATGCAATTTATCTTTACACTTTGAGACAAACAATGCTCAGTCCTGTTGCTTTCTGTTGCCAAATAAACCTATTTAGTCCAATAAAACATGCTGTGTCATTTAAAAATATGATAAATCAACAATCTTGTAATGTTTCTGGTGATAAACAAAATCACTGTCCTGAAGAGTCCGAGATTGGTTCACACCACTCTTTTTATAGCTTATTACTAGATTTAGTCTTGTGGGATTATGGGATGTGAGCCACTAAACCAGAACAGTAGTAATATTTTCCATTCACAGAGACTGCTTTCTTGAGTATCTGTAAGTGAAGCCTTTTTTGCACCATCTTACTCCCATAAGCAGTCATACCAACTGCATCTGTGGACAGAACATCTATTTAGCAATCCTCTATACCCTCTTTATTCAACCTAGGATTGGGGGGGGGCTGTCACCCACTGAAGCAAACACGAGTAAAGGACGGATCCCCTCGGATAGCTCAAAAGTCCACGACAGGGGTAACTGAAAAAGACCATCACACAGAATACTTGTGGCTGAAGACCAACAGTTACAGTGACAACATGCACGTCTCACAAAAAGGCCCCATCAGCCAGCAGGTTCGAACCAGGAACTTTCTTGCTGTCAGGCAAACCACCGAAACGCTGCGCTGCACTCTGCAGATTACGTATATCCCATCCTGCCACTTAACATGCTTCTTGGTGCTTTCGTGTCATCTAATACTTTAATGTGATTCTGTTGAGGTGAGTGTAGCATTTGTAATTTGCGTCGGTGTTGTAATGAGGTCTGGCCGCTGGCTGGAGTGCCCCACTAAAGCATGTGTTGGCCACTGGCCAAAAGTTCAACTTTGCTGAACTTTGTGTGCACTGACCTCTAAAAGCAAAACAGGGCACATGTGACTGCACTCCGCGTTTGGTCTGGGTCTAGGAAAAACATCGATTCGTCGTATTATCGAGAGGTTCAAGCAACGTTTGTTGTGTGTCTGAAAATTTACCGACTCACTGGACTGAAAAATATTTTAGAAGCTTCTGTGACTCCTTTTCTGTGCAGTAAAGGCCACAAGCAGACCCACTTGGATTCATCCCTGCAGTTTTCGGACTGAAGTTGCAATCTGAGCCTGCTTTAGACAAACACAGAGACAGGATATGAAACCTTGCTGTGGCCGTGTGCCATCATCCAGCTGTATGGAGCTGCACACAAGGCGTATTTCGGGACAGCATCTGTAAAGATTAAAGATGCTTCACGTTGTGAGAATTGGCACTTGGTCATCTTGATCTGCTGTGGTTTCACACAAACGTTTTTTGTAATCTTTTTTCTTGTTCATGAACCTTGTTATTGGAGCCTTTGAAGAGTTCTATGATGTTTTCTATCAAGTTCTATGATTTATATATATATATATATATTTTGAACCACCATAAGCTAAAGAGATGGGGGGTTTTTTTGCTTTCAAAAGAGGCAATATGAAGCAAACTGAAAAAGTAGATCAGTGTAAGGCTCACCCACCTACAAGTCGTAGGTGAAATCCAATCCTAAAGATATTTTGCGGAGGGGAAGCAGTGGAGTCAATGTCTTTCTTCATTTACTGTGCAAGTGTCATGTTGTTGCAGCGTTTGTGAAAATGAAAACGTGACGAGCTGGCTCAACATTGCTGCCCTGCTTCAGAGCTCATTAAGTGGTTGTTCTGGTATTTCCATGGCTTCTTCAGATGGCCTGTAGAGCATCAAAAAAGCTTTGCTTTTTTTTTTTTTTTGACAACTTGTGTGCCGGGTTGTAAAACATGCCTCTGAAGTCATTACTTCCCCTGAAATGACAGTGACGTGAACATCCTGTGAACACCCACGTTCAATCTCAAATCGTCGAGGCCAGAATGTGCTTTATTCCTCCATGTAGGTTCACAGTTGTGTAATCGTCTAGTTAGACAGGAAAATAGCATTAAACCGTAATGACTGTTTCTTCAACTGAAGAGTTGAAATGGTGAAATACTGTATTACCTTAACATGTGAAGCTTTTCCGTGCTGTTCTCAATCTGCTCTTTTGAGGCCTCATTGCTCGCAACCTTATGGGGAATGTGTACGATTTTTGAAATTTGACTTTAAGACTCACTTTTCACATTTCCAAGTTCAAGTTCCATGTTTGTCGTTCGTATCAGTCTCATTTTGGCCCAATGCCATGTGCCACAACAAACAAGTCCGCCAGGAAAAAGGCTAAATATGGATGCTTGTTGAATTTGTATTTAGATTTCAACACCAGAAAATGGATCAAGTCCATCACAAAGGTTAAGCTAAGTTGTGTTTGCCACTGTGCAAGGGACAGTTTGATTTGCGTCACATGTGAGTAAATGGTCGTGTTAAAAGGCTGTTTGCTCGTTCAATGTTGATCCACTGGGTGAACTGCGTTCTTATCTTGCAGCGCCATCAGCAGGTGATCTCGATAAGCGGCAATTCCGTTTTGTTTTAAATTTATCCTTTAATCATTCAGTTGTTGCGGTGGCCTCAAGCACAAGGAACTCGGCCAACCCAGGCACTCAAACACTCCAGTATGACACCTCAGTGTTACATTGCGAATGCTTAAAATGGGTTCACAGTTTGGGCATGAAGTTCATGTCCATCAGAAAATACTCATTTAGAAAAAAAAAGTTCTCATCAGTTCAAAGCTTAACTTCACAAATGATTTAATTTGGGCCGGGAATTTTGTTTATTGTCCCTGTGCGAGTTGCACATGACCCGAATAAGTGATGCGACTTGAACCATGTTTGGGTTGTTTTCATGTTTCAGCTTGGCAAACTCACCCTCACATGACTGCAAGTTTTATTTATAGTGTGTGTGACCCTGCACTTCACAGACCAAGGGTCCCCTTTCTCTAAAGTGGGTAGCAGTGAAACGACATTGCATAGTATGAGGGTAGTGCAGCCTGTACATACACTTGTTCAATGATACGACACAGTAAAGTCAGTTAGTGTATTTTTAAATCCACTTCTCACCACTATTGATTTAAAGAGGAGTGCATGTGCCTGAAAGATAAACAAACACTATTCAGATACGAAGTGATGCAGGGAAGCCAGAAACTTTGACAGTCAAATACGAAATTAAAGGTACAATGAAACCCCCTTTCAGTGTACCTAGACAAAACAGCTGTGTGTGTCAGTTCTCTTGTGTTTGTGTCAGCTTGTGTTACTCTGAGTGTGCTGAGGATTGATGGTTTTGAGGGGAAGGGGAGGAGTCAGAGTGCAAATATAGACGAGTGAGATACATGTGTCTGAATCTGAGTTCCCAGCTTAATCATTCATTTCAAGTTGTTACTCTAACAGTTCTGGTGTGTTTTTTAGAGGTGTTTTGATTTTTGTCTGTCTTTTATACAGTTAGTAATAGTACAGGTTATTTATCTTCAACATTCAAGTTGAAGATAAATAAGCTTTTCAGAAGTAATCAAGTTTAATCTCAGTGGTTGGGTAGTAAGTGTAGGGAGAGGTGTGTTAAAGTTGGTTGAAAATTATGAATAGGCTTTTCATACTGGTGCATGTTATTGGGTCAATAAGTCACACTAACTGCTTGCGGTGGAAAAAGATGATTAAAGACAGACGGACGTTTTTCCTCGGACCAAACACTTGTGCAAGAAAAAAGCTTTTGAAGTGACAGCAGAGTAGGCAACACTGTTCTTGGCTACGTTTTGACGGGGTTCGATCACTATTGTTTCAGCCATCAGACAGTTGTGAGGCTTCAACTGAAGCAAGACAGTTTTAGATGCACTCTTTGGACTTTTATTGGCAGTCGACATCAGCTCGACCCCGTCGGCTTCGCTCAAGTCCCGTCCCTCCCTCATCTCCGTAACTGGAGTCACAGTCACACTGACCTACTTATTGTGGAGCTTGGGCCAAGTTTACAAAAACTGTTTTTGTCGTGACATTTCTTTTCTGTTTTCATACTGTGTCATATTTTCGGTAATGTACTTCATTCCTAACTTAAACTAGGAATGCAACGTTTCTCTCAGAGAAACAGTGAAAGCTTGTTCTGTAATTTTTTTTCCACGCAAAGAGCCGTAACCTACATCTGCACCAGATGTACATTTGGACTGATCTGGTTTCACTTTTTCATTGACCTCAAACTCTAACCAGTTTTTGTTTCCAATTTGATTTGTTAAACTTTAAAAATATGTCTCACTTACACTTCAGTCGGAATGTTGTTCAGGTTTGCTATCAAGAGAATGTCACTGTTTGACCGACTGACGCCAGGACATTTTGAAGAGCCTCTTCCTTTGCTCCTGAGGCCCCGTTTTGTTGCTGCCCTTTGGCATATTAAGTTTCAGATGTGCAAATCTCATGGCAGGCTGACGCTGCTAGTGGAAAATTCCACTCCAGTTGGACAGCGTTTTGTGAATACAGTGTTGGAGACTGAAACGACTTGAAATAGCGAGTTCACAACAAAATCCCAGAAGAGGCAAAGTGAGAAAGATAATGTTGCTTTGATTTGGAAAGGATGATAAAAGAAAAGAGATGCTTTTTTTCCCCTTTTTGTCTGGTAAATTTCCACTTTAGTGTGTCGAAATGTTCAGGGGCTTTGGTTCTGGGATGATAAAACAATGAGCAGGCTTTGGAGAGGGATTGTTCGCCCATGTGATGTGTGTACAAATGATTCAGCCACTGTTGTCTATAATTTCTTTGAAAGATAATGGGTGAGACTGCCTGTTTGATTTCACTTTCTATTCTGCACTAAGAGCAGGACTTTTGACTGAGTACAAGGGAGGCAGTGTTTGGTAATTACATACTTCTGAATGATCCAGCGGTGTCTATCAAAACGTGGAGCTTGCTAGAATGGTCTATAATTAGAAACACCTGTCCTGCTGTGTCCTACTGCAGTCGCACTGTGGGTCGGGCTGATTTTTGCGACCTGTCAAGAATGTTACTGCCTGTCAGGCAGCAGTCTGTCGTCTTTCAGTATCTATTTTGCCTCTAATGGGCCTCTTCTCCTGCCGGGCTGTGCATTGAAGGATTTCCTTTGTCAAACCCTCAAAGCTTACTTCACTGTGACCTGACAGAAGTCAAAAGCTGACTCCATTTGGCCATGAAAATAAGCCGTGTCCTCGTGTGGCAGTTTTATAAGTCATCCGAAGGAGTTTGTAAGTGGGGAAACTGGTGCAAACCAGCCACCAAAAGGTTCAAGTTCAATACTCCACTTCCGAAGGGATGCTGTTCTGTCATTTACCAGGGACGCCTTCACACATTGCAGGAAATGTTCTTTTTCTCTGGAAGTTTCTCTTGTATACAAATTCAGTTGAGATACTTTATGACCAAAGTGGTGTGTAACTACAAACAGTTTTCAGTAAGATAAATAACTTGAATAGAAAACAAGACTTTCTAACCATTTTAAATATGTTATGGTGGAAACATTTTTTCGTTTTAAATATTGCATTACAGATTTACAAGCGATACTTTCCAGAAATTATAGCAGTTTTTTGTTTTCTTACCCTGTAAATTGTTAAATTCAGTCTCATGGAAGTAATTTTTTCATCTCACAGGATGCAAAAATTAAATGTAAACACTCACGTTCATTTCTACAACCTATATGTCATAGAGTTCATGTATTTAGATCAATATTTTGTGATCATTTTTTTAAATGATTTCACCTTTTCAGCCTTATTCAGCGATGTCATCAAGTCTTTTTTTTTTTACCATTACAAGTACAACAGCAAGTTAAACATTTTCCAACCTTACATATCAGTCGGTAAATCAGTAAAGTCTCTTACTATGTCCTCATCATCTCTCTTGAGGCCTGATGTGACCTTTACAGAATGTAGGCCAACGTTTTGTGAAGAGACATCTAGACCAAAATGATAATGTGGATTCAGGTGCTGTTTTGGTCATTTAACTGGCCAAGTTCTTTCAATTACACAAAAACACAGGAAATGGTGCAAGCTATAAGCCAAAAGTGATTCGGTCTCTTGCACTCCTTTTTCCAAAGAATGTGATGTACAGAGCATAGTGCTGTTGCCAGTTACATAAGCAGGTGAGATTGTATGAAAATGTCTGCGCAAAACAGGCAGATGGTGAAAGAAAGGGTGGGATGAATAGATACAAATCACATCAGCCCTTTCCCAGCAGAAGACGCTGCTGCAGATTCATCACACTCCTCCTGCGAGCTCTCATCGGGTTATGCTTCATATGTGAAAGTGTTGGATATCTTTGTCCTCCTGTTCGGAGACGGTACCGACACCTCTGTCTCCCCCATGTCGCTGTGCATTCCCATATTTTCTTCAGCAAGTCCTATTTTTACTGAGGCATGCAGGATGGGTTTTTATTCAGTGTGTGCCACTCGGCTTCAAAAACCACGAGAGGGCGAGCAGGATATTTTTAGCAAGCTTCCCCATAACAGCATCCAGGAGTCCCGGAGGGGTTTTATGGAGTTGGTGCTTGTTTTTTACTCTGCTTATTTTTATTGTCAAATGCGGGTGGACTTTTTTTCGTTCCCACTGAAAAAAAAGATCAAATTATATGAAAGTAAAATATTGGTGACAAAAAAAACAACCTGTAAGATGATTACTCTCTATTTGAAGGAATAGAATTATTCTCTCGACATGCAGTTACTGTGATGACAGATGACATATTTTCCGAGTCCTGCTGGTCTTCAGACCAATTAGGATGTGCTGACTGAAAAAAGGCTGGGACTGACGTTAGTCAGTCAGCATCCACTCTCTGGGGCATTCACATCATTTTCAGTCTCATCAAATCATTGTATCGTCACTCGCTGCCTGCTTAGCAACATGTGCTGTCTTGTTGTGTTCGCTCATCCATAGTCTCCTCTGTATTGTCCGCATATGCAACTGCATCTGGAATATTGAGCAGTTCACGGGAGTTCATATTAGAATAGACCCCGGTTTTAGTCGATTTGACACCCCATAAACATTTTTGGGATATGTAGGTTGTTGACTGCAAAGAGGTTAGATTTCGAGACGACCTGATACACCCAAAGTTTTCTTGTCAGCGAATCTTGATACTGAACGACTGATGCACGTTGAGGGACTCCCTGGAGCAGACCAGAAGACGGTCTCATGCTGCTCTTTAGTCTTCTTATCTTTGTTGGCAGTGACTGACACATGTGTCATGGACCTTTGCCAACAGATTGAGAAGCATAAATATCCCGTCGCTGTCCATTACTGAGCTGTAGAGGTAGAGCTATGTCCCCGTGTCAAGCTCGCTCCCGAGATATGTTTAGTACAGTCGTGACCCAGTTAATGACGCAGCAAAATCACAGCCTTATCATGTGTAGCCAGTTTATCATGTGTTGGACACAAAAACCCCAGTTTACATACTGTTATTTACTCTGTGATTTAAAGGAGTTGTTGGAGGGACTGAATCTGTTTTAGCACAAAAGACGCCCGTTCAGTTTACCTATAAATGCTTACTAAATGTGTGCGTAAAAGTCAAAAATATAAACAGATATCGCATCTTGAGCCTCTGTTTTTTTGATTGTCAAATTAAGACTGTGCAGAGGAAGCACGTTCCTCTGTTTGGGGCAGCAAATTTACGATAAAAGAAGAAGAAGCTGTCTGTGCCTCTGTCGAAAGACAGACCCTGAATGAGCCAGAGTGGGGAGAGGCTTGAATTTAGCAAGGGGGGCTGAGGAACAGGGCAAAGTAGGGCTTTGGGCCAAAGCAGCCGTTCGCAGCTAACCACTCTGACGAGGCTCTTGAGGACAAGTCACCTTGCTCTTGAAAGGCCTGTGTCACGGACTTTTCCAATCGTCAAAATGACGGCACCACCGGGGTATGTGAAAATTAATGTGTGTTTGCGTCTTTTGGCATGGAAAAGAGACGAGAAATAGAAGTTAGTTCGCTTGTCAAGGCGATACCAGGACTTCTTGCCTCAAGCCACTGAGACACGGGGGGGTTGTGCAATTCTCTCCTGGAACTAGGCGTGATACAAGTGCTATTGCGACGATGTCATACTTCTTTCTAAGCCTGTGAGGAATAAAATATGCGATGGTTTGTTAAATATATGTGAGGAACTGCTAGTTCTCACTGTGTTAAGCCCAAAAGGAGGAACTACTCAACTTGAAGCCTTGAGACAGACACAAAATACAGCGCAAATCTCCCAGGAAAGACTGGATAGACTAAAAATAGTAGTACAATACCAAGTACTTGGTTAGGAAGACGTTTTACTTTTGACAAGTGATCAAACTACCATATGTTTACTGCATTTTCTCCTCTTCTGATCTGTATGCTGGAATTCCTAATAGCTGAACTCAGAGAGTGCATAGATTACTTACCTATCAAATGTCACAGTGTGGATTTCAAGTATTTGAGGAGGCGTTTGTCCACGAGTTTCAAAGACATGAAGTGGTAAAGCATGTTTATATTCAATGAAGGGGAGGTCTGTGTGGGTGGGGTGCTGTACTGAGAGGGAAAAATGGAGTGAGGAAGGCTGGGCCCCCCCTGAGTGTGGCAGGGAGACTTTAGAAATCGGCAGGAAGGCTCTTCCTGTATTAGTATCATTGCACTGTTTGTTTGTGGCCATGAGCTCACCTGCTGCAGACCACTGCTAAAATGTCTCGTTCTATTCAGACTTCACTTCATAAACGTGAACCCAGCCTGAACATTGTTTCTCCGTCCAACGAGGCGAACACTTGTTGGTCCGAAGAGCCTCGGCCTCGGGGTCTGGCGCGGTTTGTGTTTGTGCAGTGGTGCTTCTTTTATTTCGGTGCAACTTTTCATTCTCTTCAGGCTGTATCAACATTGTGCTGAACAGTGGATGTGTAAAGAACGTCGTGTAAAATCCCCCAAATCTCAATCCAAAAGCCTGTGTCAGCAACCCTCCCTCTGTCCTTGCTGGAGCTCCTGGATAAAGTTTATCCAGCAGCGTATTCGCTCGTGGCTCCAGCGCACTCTCATCTGCCATTTTCTAAAGGCAGCACTTGCCCTCTCTACCTCCACTGAGCTTTTTGTCCCTTCGTGAGATTTATTTTTAACGGCAGATGGTTTCCTTAGTCACCATTTGAATCTCAAAGACTCAGTGCTGCTGTTTTCTCAGGTTGATTTGTTGCCCCGCTCCCACAAAAACAGCACATGCCACTGATATTTACTCTTCGTGCAAACACAGACGGCTTCGTTTGCATGTTACAAGTTATTGCTAATGTTGAGTCTGCCCTCCGCGGATGAAAAGGTGCTTTGTGGACTCGAATCTATTTCCCCCTCCTACTTGGTCCTTTGCAGCCAATTATTAATTTCCAGGAGATGCAATATTGATCTCTGAATGACTTTGTTGGGAAAAACAACTCCACCATCTTGCACCTTGTCACAGAGTTTCCTGACATCATGAGACAGATGGCTTACAAGAACACCGCTCTTCTGTGAAGCCCACTCCCTTTTTTTTCTTTTTTTATAGAAAGGAGTTGGCTCGGCGAGCTTGTTGTGCTGCTATTGCGAGCATTACAGATTCTTTTTTGGAGGCTTCTAGGACTGAAGTTTTGCAGTAGTTGAGCAATTGTTCCTTTCACAAAGATTTATGTGTTCTATGGAAAGGCGAATTGTTTGGTTGGCTAAGTCGTAGCGATCCAAGCTGGGTTTTTTTTTTTACAGTCTTTGCAGAGCTGAAAAAACTTTCCACTGGAAAAGCGTCGAGGAGTGAAGCAGTTTGGGAAGGGGAGAGGCACAGGACAGGGTTTCAGAAAGAGCCCAAGTTATTCTTGTCCTCCCCTCCTCCTTTTCTGCGGGTGGGCGTGGACATGTCTGGTCATGTCTCATAGGTATATTGAGTAAGAGCACTTGACCAATCGAGCTGTTGTTGGTGCGCCTTGTCTTATATAAATCCGATTTGCAGGAATGCTTTTCACAGGGCAGAGCGTTTGAGCTGATGAATGGCAGGCTGATGTGGCCGGTTTGATACTTCCTGCTTTTAAAATGCAAATGCTGTCTCTGTTGAATCTGAGGTCTCACCACAAACCCCCAATTATTATCTGTATTCACTGCCAACTAATCATGCAGTCTGAGCCAACAATGAAGCATCATATCGAGTTTTCCCTGTGGTTTCCTTTGGGTTTTAATAGATACCATTGCTATTTTAGTGACTCGTGGAACCTTCAGCCGAGTCCATTAGGCCAACTTTAATAATTCACTGTGGATCGATCAAAACGAGAACACGTTTATTCCTAAAATGTGTACCAGAATAAACATAAAGATAGTATTTATTGCTGAGATGTTTTGGATTACTTCAGTCCTACTAAAAAGCACTACGTAAACCGGCAACAGACTATGTATTTTATATATTACTGAATACCATCGAATCATCACAGTGTCATAAATAAGACTTGAAGGTCTGTGTTGCAGCATGAGTTTATGGACATATCCGCTGATGCAGAAACATGCATGTTACTGTGTTACCAGAGGATACAGTAACAAAAAACAGTTGCAGTAGCATTTAACACAGTCACACTTTCCTTTTACTGTTTCGATATTCCTTCATTGGAAGTAGACTTTGTTTTTTTTATTCTGTGCACATTATGAAGTGTATCGGTACCCACGTGTAATATATCATCTGTCTCTCTCTATCCAGAATACCCATGAGCTCCGACTTCCCACACTACAGCTTCAAGATGCCAAATATAGGGTTCCAGAACCTTCCCCTTAATATCTACATTGTGGTGTTTGGGACGGCCATCTTTGTCTTCATCCTCAGCCTGCTCTTCTGCTGCTACCTAATAAGGTAAGAGTCGTGCTCATTGCTCATCTTGAGGTAGAAAAAGACAAGCATTTCCACCTTACGGGATGTTGCATTTGACATGGAGTGACGTGCAGAGGCATAGAAGGCCAACATGGCTCAATTTATCTCCGCAATATGCCCACCAATGGGGCTTTTCTGGACTTGGATAATCAGAGTGAGGGAATCTTATTCCTCACTGAGTCTTAGGATATGTTGACAGGTATGGATGTTTGGCTGAATGCTTCTGACAATGTTTTCTAAGTTGCGATTGCAGACGTGCACCGTAGTCTCGTTGTGTAACTGGAGTTACTTGACTTCTAAACGATCATTCAGTTCTTTGTCATCCTGCGGAACAACCTTGAGACGGCTGCCATCCTTTTTCTTCTTTGGAGGAATGTTGGGTTTTTTTGTTCTTTGCGTCACAGGTAATTTGTTTGCAAACGTACAAAATGCTTCAACAGCACAGCTTGGAGAGTCTCTGACACAGCAGCTGCTCATTTCATTACTGGAATTGATGTGAAAAATAATTCAAATCTATTTCAATCAAATTGCCAGGAAGCGCTATTACAATCATGACTCTTGGCATCGAAAATATGAATAAGCAATGATGGTTTTTTTCGTTTCCAATTAACTCCCCGATCATTATTATCAACCTCCTGAAAGATAAGGGGCGATTTGTTGTCAAGCCTCAATTTAAAATTCAGATCGAGCAACGTGGCTCTTCAGAGATTGCGGTGATGCAGTGGCGCATTATTACTCTCATTTTCACCAAGGATTCCTTGAGACGAAGGGTTCACCGAGGTGACGTGTTAGAGCTGACACGTGACATTCTCGCAGGGAAAGACATGCACATTTTGACACACGGCAGACCTTAACAGAAACTCTCAACCACCTCCGTCAGTGGGTCTCAGTTCCACACACACAGGTGTGAACTATGCAGTGTTCAATGACTCAGCGTGTTCCCTGAGTGCTGGTTGCTTTAAAAAGAAGAAAAAATATGGGCTCTTTAATGGTTATTTGAACGTATTTTGAAGACTGATTGAATACACAGTGAAATTATGCTGCAACAAGTCCCAGTGACATGATTTTATTTATATTGCTAACTAGGGTTGAGAGAGATTTCATGATGGTTTGGTGTATTGCAAGCATTACCTTGGTCACGATTCCCACTGAAAAGAACACAAAGCTTAATTTAAGCTTTTAAGACATTAGGATGGCCATGACAAGTTCTAGGACTTTATGGGTAGGAAGATAATTACAGTTTGGATACATTTTATGGTTTATTGCTGATTTAAGATATGTCAGTGGCCATTGGAATAAGACACTTGGAAGCATTAAGCACCCTCGATACCCACCAATGACCCATTACCTCCTGATGGTGTCCCTTGCCCTTGGGACCTTTACATGCTGGCCTCTTTCGAAATGTCAGTGTTTCTCCTAGACTGTGCTGCTTGTTTTACAGATCCCTCTCACTCTGCTGCGAGAGGTTAAGGTTACTTGTAATGGAGGTAAATCTTACAAACCTATGAACTTCTCCTCCTATCTGTCTCTTGGCCTTCATTTCTTCCCTGATTGTGTCTGTTTTTGCTGTCTCTCAGTAAATAAAGTCTCCTATTTATTCAGTGCTCTTCCTGTTTTTCTCAGTGTTCAATGAGTTTATGTCGAGTGCCTCAGCAGCCTGCAATGATACTCTAATCCAGTGGAATTTCCAGTGTATTTTGGGTGGTGTTGTGAGTTTTGCTATTATTGTGAGGTCAGCATTTGTTATGACAAGATACCAAAATGCTTGCACCTTTACAGCATGATTTGTTAACATGCTATTTTGGTTCACTTCACTTTGACTGCTTTGTAATGCGGTAACTTGTTCATGTCTGATAAATCACTAGTCTGGTGATGTATGCATATGTAAACATGTGAACTCCTCTCAATTCAGTTTTTAAAATTTATGTACTTCTGTTCCTTTCTTTGGGTATTTTGGTTTTAATGTAAGATTTTTTCAAAATTTTAGCCTCATGTTTGCAAAGTTACTCTTAGAAAAATGCTGGAATACTTAAAGGAAAAAGCTCATTTGGTGCCACAGCTGCACAAACTTCTTTTGATGTCGGGCAAGTTTTTAGCCCCCCCTCCCAAACAATTAAATATTGGGTATATCAGTTTCCTTTTTATTTACCAGCATCTTTATAACGTTTCTCTCTGTTATATAGCCTGTTAAACGGACTCGTACTAATCAAGAAGATGTTCTGTTTTCACGTCTCTCCAGGTTACGGCACCAGGCGCACAAAGAGCTATATGCATACAAACAAGTAAGATTTTGTACACAAGCAAGCGCTTTTCATGTGTTTTTTTCCATCAAATCACCAGCATGGGTCAAAGTACACACCAATATCACCACTGCCTGCATTTGAGGGTCATCCTGTATGAATTTTTAGTACTTTTACTCCATCACAGAAGTACTGGTGTACTCCCAAAGCTCATGTCGCTCAAGCAGAGAAAAGCCAGTTTGTTGGACAATGCTGTGAAAGCGTTCAGCGTGGAGGCTGCAAAGCCAGCAAGTGACAGAGGCATGAAGGGCACAAGCTGGACTCGCGGTGTGTCCTTCAGTTATGTAACACCAGCATAAATAAAACAGCCAAGCATGTCAGAGTTGAGCACAGGCGCACGCATGGCAGCCTAAAGGATATTCGAATGACCATGACTGCTGGGTTTTCCTCTCAGCATATATTCCTAATTACCGGCTAAACCATTAAAGTCTCCAAGTCCTTTGTGAATTGCGTAACTCTCAAGCGCAGATTATACATAAATAGACTTTTTCTGTTCTTGGCTTTACTGTAAACAAAAGCTACAGTACATAACAAACCACATTTCCTGTTGTTTGTTCATGCTGATTGGTTGATTTCTCATCCTGTCATGTGCGTTGACCAGTGACTCATCTTTCCTTGTCTCTTGTGCTGCCTTTCAGGTCATTCAGAAGGAAAAAGTCAAAGAGTTAAATTTGCATGAGGTGAGTCCTCGCCTGCTGTCGTCAGACGTTTTTGCATGAGGAAATGTAAATGTCCAACTTTGCCGAGCCTTTCAAAATGCGTCGGACGTTGAAGCTGCACGATTGCACTTTTAAGTCAGACAGATGTTTTTGTGGGGGTCAATCTGTGCTGTACTGGAGAACCAGAAGGAAGTCAAGCAGTCGCCTGGCCCATGCAGTCATTGTTGTATGACAGGCTATATGAGCTGCTTTTATCCTCTCTGTGTATTCAAATAGAAAGAAACAATATTCTACTTGTGGAGTTTTGGAGAAGATTTTGGCAAAGATGGATGTTTTTGAGTTGTATGTTTGATAATGGATGCACCATCTGTGCCGTGGTCCGAATTCACCTCTGGGCTTCCAGAAATGCTTCTAAATATGTGCAGCTACTTTCTCTTCCACTTTGTCAGTGCATTCACACCTTTCTAAACAAGCTGTATCAAAAAGTTTCAAATTAAGAGCATGTTGCCAAAAATGCAGCTGTGATTGCCAAAGAACGAGCATGCCGGCAAATAAATCTTCATTTTCGGACTGTTTTTTCGAAGGCTTCAACTTCAGACATTTGCCCCGGAGATGTGGAGTGTTTGGGATTGAAGTTTCTCGAACAGTCTGAACGTTTCAATGGGATATATGCGGGATTCATTCACGGGTCAAGGAGTTAATGAGTGCTTTTCAGTTTGTTTATTTCGACCTTGATCTTCTCCTACTTCACAGCTGCTTTCCCCTGTATGTTCAGACTGAGCCGTTTTCTCCATCTTTTTATGAATTCATATTTATTGACAACTTTTGCACAAACTGTACATTGGTTTTGTGATATTTGGCTTTTCTTTTGCTTTAACTGACTCTTTTAATCTCCTCCTGCTTAGCTTTTTGCCGATAACAACTCAATTTCAGTTTAAATCGACGAAATTCAACCTTACTGGATTGTGGTTTTTTTCTGTCGGATGAAAAACACCCAATGGGAAAGTGCCCCCCCCACCCGCCCCCCCAGGAAATTAAGCCGTTTCAGTTCAGCTTAGGGGCTTAATTCAATTAACGTTAAAGGGGGGGAAAGTTTTATCGGGAGCCGGCAAAGGTGCCAGATCTTAACTGTGAGTCTGACACTTCACACAAGGCGCTGAGGGGGAAAAAAACAAGGACATTGATCTATTCATGTCGAAGGAGAGCAAAGCAGACTCTTGAACAGAGGATCGTTTTGTGTCCAAATCTTCTCAGAACAGAAGCTAAGAGCCCCATACTGTTTCTTTTTACCTTCGGGTGTCCATCCACCTTCGAAAGAGCTTCGAAAGAGTCTGTGTGGCAGGAGGAGTAATCGTTTGCAGGGAGAGACAGCTCAAAGGAAAAGGCCCTCATTCAGACTCTCCACCATCAACGGTTTCCTCCGATAGCAGTCCTGTGACGAGAGCCTCTGACCACAGTTGCTTCTTTTTCTCACGCGTTTATGTTGTAAAAATGAAACCAGATGAAAAGAGGAACTCTCAGGAAGCCCCCAAAGGTTTCGCCTGAATCTGTTGCAACGAAGACTGCAGCTTCACAAAAACTCGATACCACGTTGCATCACTCGAAGATGTACTTTAAGTACTCTACTTGTGTGCCCTCACATTACAGAGCACCTGAGAAGCTCTCGGTCTTCCACTAACGGACAAGTTAATAGCTTCCATTATTTACAGTCGAGTCAGTGATGCAGGGTGTGAAAATGTTCCCGTTGGTCGGCTCATTCTTCCAATTCTCCTTTGTGAGACGTGTTTCCCGTCGCTTGGTCTCTTTGATTTATTTCCGCTCAGTCACCTTTGAAATTACACCAAAGAAATATCTTTATTACTTCTTCGACACTCTGAGAGTTTCAGGATGCGGCATTCATGTCCATATTCATCCATTAAATTTTTAAACAAATGGCAAAAGAAAATGAACTCGGCATAATTCGCGACAAGTTTGCAGTTTTGTCCAAAAGTTCATTCGAAAGCAACAGAAGTGAGAATCTTGTTCTGTCTCATTTCTGTGAGTCGCTCTGATCCACACAGTCGAACAGAACAGTCGGCTTTCGCCGTGCTTTTATGAATTTCCTGTCATAAGAGAACGATTTTTGTGATTTTGACATCTTCCTCTTTAACTTTTTATGCTTTGACATAAATGTGAAGGCCCAAAGTGCTCCAACAATGTCATTTGTTGCCTCCTCAGCGAGGAGGGAGAAGCAGTGCTTCCGAAATGGAGCCAGTGGCCACTACCTAACAAATCCCCAGTGAGGGTGAAGTCAGCCTTATATAACAGTACTCAGTGGGTCACTTACTGCTTGTTTTTTTGTGTCCGTTTTCATTTGCAGATGTGGGCTTTTCCACATGTACTTGACCTTTGCTGTTTGGATAGTTTGTTTCCTGTCCAGTCACAGTTTAAAAAAGAACAACCACACGAGAGCAGAATCGTTTCACTCGAACGTCTCTTTTTCTTTATCGGGTTCGAATCTTCACCAAATCTCTCTCTGTCTTTCAGATTTGTGCAGTGTGCTTGGAGGAGTTCAAGCAGAAAGACGAGCTGGGGATTTGTCCTTGCAAACATGCCTTTCATAGGAAGTAAGTACGAGGTTATGTTGACATTAAGGGACACACAGTGGCTCAGACTTCCTGATCAGAAAGGAGCGTTTAAAAGCATTTGTTTTGGGCTTGTGTGGGATTTTGAACCACAAAAACTGTGGTGAAACAAAAGAAAACAAATTTGAGGAATTAAAACATATTTGCAGCTCTGATTTCGTAGCAAATGTCTCTGTGAAGGGAGCGAGTCTGCAGAATGTGATGGATTGCTTGGACCGACTTTGTTCCACCCCCCTAG